>CABHPR010157996.1:0-11600 GCA_902168415.1 Peromyscus melanophrys | reverse complement strand
GGATGAGAGAATCTCAGGCATTGAAGACAACATAGAAGAAATTGATACATTTGTCAAAGAAAAGGTTAAATCTAAAAAATTCCTGTCACAAAACATGGAGGATATCTGGGACACTATGAAAAGAACAAGTCTAATAACAAGAATAGAGGAAAAAGAAGAAAACCCAGGTCAAAGACACAGAAAAATATTTTCAACAAAATCATAGAAAAAAATTCTCTAACCTAAAGAAGGACATGCCTATCAAAGTGAAAGAAGCATACAGAACACCAAATAGACTGAATTGGGAATGAAAGTCCCCTCAGCATGTAATAACTATTAAAAAATGTAGATATAGAGGGTCAATTATGGATGAATAGGTAAGTGCTGGAATGGTAGGATCAAGTCAGGGGAGTCTCAATTTTACATATTGAGACTACAGAATTTATCCCTGATGCCTCAGAATTAACTTGACTATTCATTCAATTACAAGATACCATCAGGAAAAGGAGTCATCCTTTATTTATAACTCACATCTGCTCCCACACTGGTCTGCCAGGCCCTCTAGCACAAGGCAATGATGAGATTGATAAATTATTGATAGGAAATGTGCTGGAGGCCTCAGAATTTTATAAAAAAAAACATCATGTTAATAGTAAAGGTTTAAAAAAGGATTTTTCCATAACCTGGCAACAAGCCAAAGAAATAGTAAAGAAATGTCCTACTTGTTCCTTCTACAATCAAACGCCATTACCAGCAGGATGTAACCCAAAGGGTACTCAGAGGAATGAAATCTGGCAGATGGACGTGTTTCACTTTGCAGAATTTGGAAAATTGAAATATGTACACCATACCATCGATACTTATTCAGGATTTCAATGGGCGACTGCTTGAGTTCTGAAAGGCTGATTCTGTAATCACTCATTTGCTAGAAGTTATGGCCATCATGGGTATACCTGCACAAATCAAAACTGACAATGCTCCATCATATGTCTCTGTTAAAATGAAACAGTTTTTTGTTTATTACAATATAAAGCATATTACAGGTATACCACATAATCCTACAGGTCAAGCAGTTATAGAAAGATCAAACAGAACTCTAAAGGATATGCTAAATAAACAGAAAGGGGTAACAAAAACCCCCAGAAATAGACTGCATAATGCTCTATTAACTTTGAATTTTCTCAATGCCAATGAGAAAGGAACAATAGCTGCAGAGAGACATTGGATAACAGAAAAAAACTACAGAATTAAATCAGCCTATATACTTTAAGGATGTGCTGCCCTCAGAATGGAAACCAGGATATGTGTTAAGTTGGGGATGAGGTTTTGCTTTTGTTTCTACAGAAGATAAGCTGTGGGTACCATCAAAATTGATAACGGTTTGATTTGAACAAGAGAGACCTCTTAATTAAAGGAGGTGATAGTTCATCAACCAGCATGACCACCCAATTTAAACTAACTTATACCAATAACACATGCCTTTTCATTTAATCAGATAACTTGCCAAAAAGGAACATCCCCAAAATTAGTCTTGGGGAAAGGTTTTTGTTTTTGTCTTTTAGGAGAATGAAGCCTAAAGAATCTGAAGAACACTGGACAAATGAGACAACTGAAGAAAAAGGACAAATCATCTATCCCAGGAAACAGAGTAAAATGGCCTATTGGTATATCATCTATAAAAAATTTTATAAGTCTTCCTAAATGTTTTTTTGTGCTCTTCTCTAAAGAAATTTAACACTATTGGTTTTCTTGTAGTCCCAGTTCAATTAAAATTTAAAGCTGACTTTGGAGTTGGAGAATGGCTCTCTCATTCTTTAAACTCAAGCATGTTGTTAAAAGGAAAATGCAAAATCCCTCTATCACGCCAGAAGAAAACAGCCATCTTCTGCTATGGGACAGGAGAAAAACCAAATTAATTAAGGGACTATTCTATTACTAATCTCAACTCTTTGGTTCTATTCTGATTCTTTAAACTTTTCTTAAAGTATGAATTTTATATCAAAATTTACAAGATTAATATATATATATATACAGATACATATACATTTTAAACTTTGTTAAGATATGAATGGTCATACAGAATACTAACTAATTCTAGAAAAAAGGCTTCAATTATCTACATATATATGTCTTTGTGTTCGAGTCTCTTATCAGTTTTCTGCAGGAAATCATGGCCAGGCCTAACATCAACTGAAGTCTCCAGGAAGAAGATGGGGCCCCACAACAACAACAATTTCACGTGGACAATAATAACATCACTAAGCTGGCAAACGTCATCTACAGATCAGCTTTGAACTACAAAGTGCTCAGAGCAATTTTGAGAGGACTAGCTGAGAAGATCCAGTCTCAAAGACTACTTGAATAAGGACTTGAGATAAACCCTGAACTTTGGCATTATACACAGGCTGGATAACAAAGGATATAGTTACCTTTCCTAGAATTTGACAATTAACCTAAAATTTTTCTTTTCAGGATAAAGATACCTTCGCTCATACCCTGCAGGAAGCAATTTTAAGAATACGATGCCCACATTCCCAATAAGGTGGTGTGGGGCGGGTGGTTTTTTGGTCTTTTAATGGGTTTTGGGTCTGGGATAATTTTCATTGTTTAGGGGGGTTGGTTACAAGTTGTTGTCAAGGGTTAGGAAAAGGGCTAAACAAAGGAGATTAGATTTAAGGTTCTTGTTTAAAAAAAGGAAAAAGAAAAAGATAATTACTAGTTTTAAATACTTTACATTGGATTCGATTGTTTTATATTATATACAAATTATATATATATAAAGTTATAAAATGCTATATGTATATTTCTAATTGTACTTATACCATTTATTTAACAAATAATGCAATTTTCTGATCCTTGAATGTTATTATTAAGAACTATTAGGATATAAAGAAATGAAAGTTAGTAGTTAGACATTACAATAGAACTTGTAGTCATGTTAGGTATGTTTTCAAGATTGAGCAGATATATTTTAGATAGACATGTCATCTTCAAACCCTTCAGAGATCTACAGAATATGGCATTTATAATGTTTTAATAACTTAGAAAATTTTTCTTTTTGTTATGACTATGAGACATGTCGGCTCCTAGCAGTACTAATCTACTTCAGAGAGAATATGGGCATTGAAGAACCTGCATATGGAGTTAACTTTCATTGTGGCAAAAGTTAGCCACTGGACAACAAAGTATCCTCGAATCAACTGCTGACAACAGGACAAAATGGACAGACAGAACACCAAACAAAGGACTACTGATTCTTGCCAAAACAAGTGTGGTTATGGCTTTATCCAAAGGCATCTTCTGAGGCCAGGACAATATGGCACCATCCCTGAAGTGGCCTTCGCAATCTGGAAAAGGTACAGTGCCCTTTTCTTCAAAGACAGCTGAACAGGCAGTGGGCCGATGGCTTCTGATGTGCAGTGGAACGGCAGCTGAATCAGTTATTCTTGAAGAGTAACTAAGCTCACACCTCTCAATAGTAGACTGGCATTTAATAGAGGGATATGGAGAAGAACAGGATGCTGAGATGAAGTCACATATACACAGCCAAGAAGAATGGACAGCTGAATTCAAAAACCTTCAACAATTTCCAGAATTTAAAATCCTGAATCATGACATGACACTAGTGGAATTCAGGTGTTTCTGGTACATGGACTGCTCTCACCCAAGGTGAGGTTGAACTGTTGACCTTGTGTACATCCTACTTCACAAATGAGTCTCTCAGATACGCTAAGCCTATAGGCTGAAGATGATGCCCCAACACTGCGGAGAAACCTCAGGTGACTGTCCAGGCAGCTGGCTGTTTCTGTCAACTCACAATTTTTTTGGAAGCTGCTTGCATGCACTTCCTGTTTTTATTTTTGTTAGGTAATATTATTTCCTTCTTGGGTCTCTGAGGGAGTTGAAGATTAGTTAGTTATAGTTGAAGATTAGTTAGTTATAGTTGAAGATTAGTTAGTTATAGTTGAAGATTAGTTAGGATAGAAAGTGAATTAGGTACATTTTGGACTTACCAAAATAGGATAGAAAATGGAATTATTTTCTCTGAATTTGTCAAATATAAATGGACTAGACATTGTTTAGGTATTTATTACTTGTATATATGGTATATAGTTATTGTACTTTTGTATATAGCTTTTCTTACATTAGTTACAACTTTTTTCCTTTTTTTTAATAGAAAAGGGAAATATGGTGATTTTTATTTGTACTGAAATGTGATTTGTATGTTAATAAATAAAGTTGCCCGGGGTGCAGAGCTATTAGAGCCATAGCAAAAGCTGGGCGGTGGTGGTGCACGCCTGTAATCCTACCACTTGTTAGGCAGAGCTAGGTAGGTCTCTGTGTGTTCAAGGATACAGCCAGCATTGGAGACACACGCCTTTAGTCTCAATACCAACCATAGAAGACCTGGAGGTCTGTACAGACAGGCAGTGATGAGGCAGTCATGTGGTTGGATTTACAACCAATGATAAGGCAGAACAGAAAGTCTATATAAAGACAGACACACAGGAAGTAGATCTCTTGGCTGAAGACAATAGCTGCAGCAGGCGGGTAAGGCTCTTAGCTCTGACCTCTTGGGCTTTCATCTCTGCATTGGCTCTGTGTTTCTTATTTAATAAGACAGTTCACTTCTACATTGGGGTGTGTGTGTGTGTGTGTGTGTGTGTGTGTGTGTGTGTGTGTGTGTGCTTTTATTTGGTTGTAGTTCAGTGTTTTTATTTTTTTCTTTTTGGGTATTCTTTTATTTTGTTTTCTTTCAGGGGAATTTTGTTTTATTTGGATTTTGTTTGTTTTTTCAGAAACAATTTATGGTTATATGGGTAAGGAGGAGGAGAAAGTTTGGAAGAAATTGTGGGAGACAAATAATATGATAAGAATATATTTAAATTTAAAAATTGTTTTAAGTAATAAAAATTTCATAAGAGAAATAAAAATGAAAACAAAAATGTTACTGCTATCAGTAACCTTCATCATCACCAGAATTTACTTCTGAAAGGTACACAGTGGCTGTAATATTGCTCCTTTTCCTCCTTAACTGAATTTTTGAACTAAGGATGGGCAAGTGTTTTCTCTGATAGACTGCACAATTTTTTTCTGGTTCAGTAATAAGTACAATTGATACTTTTACCTGTGATATATAAATGATTGTTACCTTTCACTGATAACTTTCAAACTACTTAAACTTTGGAGTTGGTGACCAAATGTGAATATTTTTGTGCTTATATGCTTGGTGTCATTATTATGTGTCCATCAGTAGAGGGAGAATTTTTAACTAAGTGAAAATAAAATACACGAATGAACTTTAAATTATTTTAATTAATGACCTTTTGAATCAATGTCTCTTTTAGCCAAGGTTGACCTCAAACCCACCATACAAACAAGGATAACCTAGAACCCTTGAATCTGACTCTCTCTCTCCCAGTGATAGATTTAGTCATGTGATGACTTGCCAAGATACATTTTTTTAATTTTTAAAATAAGAGATATTTTAGACACATACACAGTACTTCAACATGTTGCTGTCTGTGGGGCATTTCAATGAAATGGAACCTGCAATGATCTGATGAGGGTATGGCCTAACAGCTTATTTAGACATATGTCATTACTAAATGTTGAAACATTTTAGATATTCTCTACTAAGAGTTTTGAAATCCCCAGTGTATTCTAGCCCACCATGCAGACTCCTCTGTACTGCAGAACACAGAACACAATCATCCCTGACTGGCTGCATCCCATACATGTGTAGTCAGTTGTATCACTCATACTTCTCATGTGACGTCAGCACTTGTGCTCTCCCAGGATTCACAGGTGGATTTCCTGCCTTTGTCTCTCTTCTTGCCTTCAAGGGGGGTGACATACATTTGGGCACAGCAGTGGAGTGACACTGCTTTACCCATTCCCCACTGACCACTGGGTTATTAGGTGTATGGAATGCGTTGCATAGACAGAATTAAAAACCCTATAGTGTAAGTGTGAGCTACCCCACCCTACCCCAGGGTGGATTAGGGTAAAGAAGTTGTGGATGATGGACAAGGAGACTGGAGAGAAAATGACAGATGCAGCTCAATAAAGGACATAGGGCATAATCTCACTTTTACTGACTATTCATTGACCTAACACTGACATGGGGATACGGAAGAATATGAGGTGCTGCATGGGGAAAGTTTGTGAGAGGCTTTGTGATTGCTGTAACAGTTACCTTTTTCATGTCTTCATAGCTCAGTAGCAGGAAGTTGTCCCTTTCTCTCATGGATAGCCAGGCACGGGTGTGCTCAAACCATGATCCATATGCCACTGTGTGAAGGGAAGAGAAAAGCATTGATTATAAAGAATGAAAGTGAGGTCTGCCTGATATTTCCTGGAAATGGCAGACAGCCTTACTAAGAAAAATAAAAACGGTATTTACAGTATACAATGTGACATTTAACACATACACACAGATATTGAGCTGATTAAATCAAGTTCATTAGTAAACTCTTCATCTCACAGTTTTACCCCTGATGCCTCATAGAGACATCCTCCTTTTGGGCTTTAGTGATGGAGACATGTTTTGGGGGAAAGCAATCATACCAATACAGTAAGCCAGAGTGGTCTTGGCATGCCCATGGTTGGACTATCACGTCTAAAGAACTATCTTAATCCTTTCTAAGGGAGATCTCCTCACCTTGGCATCCACTTCTAAGTTTATACCACTTCTCAATAGTGATTCTTCAATACCCTAGTCTTCTGAACACAGACTATTAGAGACCTTCCAGGCATAGAATTCCACCTTCACCCCTGTGGGATGACTCATCCCTAAAAGGCTTGAGGGCCAGCTGGCCCAAATCAGTAAAAAAAGATACTTTCTGAGAACCAACCTAGGTCTGCCTAAGGGCTTTAGCAACAGCAGCTGAGACAAGATCTGGAGATGACCTGGACCAATGAAAGGCAACCATGTCACACCAGCAGATGCATATTCTTAAGACCTTCTCCCAGGGTGGGGTGGAGGGTATGTAAGACTTGCCTCTTCCTGAATAAACCGGGCTTGTTTCAACATTCTCCAAGAGTCTGTGTCATTGACTCTGTGCCTACTTGGCCCCTCCCCCAAAGGGAACAACAGTACAAGACCCTGATACACACCCCTAAGCTTCACATACATTCCTAGGGCTATTGTGATGTTTTCTCAACAGTCACAGTGTATCACTACTGTCAGCTTGGTTTAAAAAAAAGATTCTTCTTGTAGTGAGCAGTGGTATTTTTGGAGACTCAAAATAGGCCAAAATGCTGAGAATAAGGTCTTTTTCAGTGCTCACCAAATGGGATGATCTAGACCCCCCATGAAGCCTTAAGAAACATGGAGGAAGAAGGTATGGAAATGATGTAAAAGCTTAAATATGAGGTAGAATGATGTGGAATATTATCTTCTAGACATAACATAGCCACAGCACATTTTAACTCTTAGTAGCTGGGATTACTGCACAAGACTGGGCCCTAAAATACTCTATCAAGGAGAGAAAAGGTTCTAACAAGTAACCACATCTTTCCTGTGGCTTTATGAGCAGTCAAGTGTAGTTAGGGGGCAAGGCTCATGACACACCCTCCTTCCAGGGTCTATAGGCAGTTAGTGGTTGCTAGTGGAAGGAGAGGTATTTTTCTCAGTATAGGAGCTACTGGTGAGATACCCATGTTCCTGTAAATGACTCATTCCCTGTGCTCCAGTAAGCGACCCCAATGGAACTCACTGGGTCACAAACACACACATGTAGAAAAGGGACATGGAAGTAGAAAGCTGAGTTATTTGGGAAGAGGAAAAAGATCAGGAAGAGTGGGAACAGGACAAGAGAGGTTAGTGGGCCATTAATTTGATCAAAAATACCTGCATATATGTATGAAAATGTCATAATGAAACTGGTCATTATATATAATTATTATAACTCAATAAAAGTTAAACTATATGCAAAGTGTTAAGAATCCATCTCTATGAAAATACTATTGAGATGATAAAGAAAAAAGGATTTATGATATTTGGAAAGATGCATCTTAACAAAATGGTGGACAGTCGGGACAATGTATGGGAAGTCAATGAAAAAAAGACTAAGAGAATCCGCAAATGAGTGGTGTAGTTGGAAGACCAAAATTTTTGTTATTTTTCCGTTGCTGTGATAAAACATCATGCACAAAGGCAACCAAAGAAAGCAGAGAGAGCTTAATTTTGGCTTATTATTCTAGAGGGATAAAAATAAATGATGGGAGAAAGGTGGCACTGGCAACAAGAGGCAGGCAGGGCTATAGCAGCAGGAAGCTGAGAGGTCATCTCAGCTACAAGCTGGAAGCAGAGACAAGGAACTGGAAGTGACTTGAGAACTTAACCTTCTGATGTGGATCTAGGGACACTCCTCCACTGCTGGTGGTAGTGCAAACTTGTACAGCCGCTTTGGAAATCATTATGAAGGTTTCTCAGAAAACTGAAAATCAATCACCTCAAGACCCAGCGATACCACTCTTGGGCACATACCCAAAGGATGCTCAATCTTTCCATAAGAACAGTTGTTTATCTATGTTTATGACAGTGCATTTCACAATAGCCAGAACATGGAAACAACCTAGGGGCTCCTCAGCCACACAATGGAAAGAAAATGTGGTACATTTCCACAATGGAGTATTACACAGCTGTTAAAATCAATTACTTCAGGAAATTTGAGGGAACTGGAGGAACTAGAAAAAAATCGTCCTGAGTGAGGTATGCCAGACACAGAAAGACAAACATGGTATGTACTCACTCAAGAGTGGATATTAGCTGTAAAGTAAAGGATAACCATGCTAGAATAAACAGCCCCATAGAGACTAGGTAACAAGGAGGGCCCAAAGGAAATGGTGATGCACAGATGTCCTTGGGAAGGGAAAATAGAAGAGATCTCCCGGGTTGACTGGGATGGGAATATGATAGATTAGGTTGGAGGCATAGTTGGAGTGGGAGAGTAATGAAAGAGACAATTTGAGGGCAGGCATTTGGGGTCAGGTAGAAACCTGGTAAGCGAAACTCCTATGAATCTACAACGATGACTCAAGCTAAGACTATTAGCAATAGTGGATAGGAAGCCTGAACTGGCCATCTCCTGTAAGCAGGGTGGTAACTCACCACATTGTAATCAGAGAGCCTTTATCCAGTGACCTAAAGAAACAGATAGAGAGACCCAGAGCCAAGCACTGGGCCTAGCTCAGGAAATCCTGTTGAAGAGACAGAGGAAGGACTGGATGAGCCAGGTGGGTCAAGGTCATCACAAGGGTACCCACAGAAACAAATGACATGGGCTCATAGGAGCTCACAGACTCTGCACTGACATCTAAAGATTCTGCATGGAACTGATCAAGGGCCTCTACATATGTGTGACATTTGTGTAGTTTGATCTGCTTGTGGGACTCCTAGTGACGAAAGCAGGGCCCATCCTATTTCATTGGCTGGCTTTTAGGAACCTGTTCCTCACAGTGGGTTGCCTTGTCCAGCCTTAATACAAGGAGAGGAGTTTAGCCCTACCTGAACTTGATATGCCACGCTTTGTTGACACCCTTGCTGAGGCCTGCAACTTTCTGAACAGAAACAGAGGAGGAGTGGATTGGGGGTTAGGGGTGGAGAAGGATTGGAGGAAAGGAGGGAGGCTAAACTGGTCAGGATATAGAATAAATGAATAATTCATCAAAGCCCACACTCCATGATGAACCTCCTGCAATTGTGACTCATAAATCTTCTGAAACAGTGCTATCAAGAGGGAAACAAGTGTTCAAATGTCAAGGTCTGTTTGAGGCATTTCTTATTCAATAATACCACAAATTATTCACCGACCTCAGTACTGGAAAGACCAGTTACTCCAAATGTTGCCAGGATGGTGTGTTATGGGGCAAGCTGTAGCTGTGCCCTGTTATGCAGTGGTGTGTGAAAACAGGAAGACTTCACAATTAGGTTCAAAATGGTGATGAGACTTGGAACCACAGATTTGTTGAATACAGAGGGATAAGATGGAGCCAAGTGAAGACTACAGAATATACTAAATGTTAGAGACATAACCAAGTTAGATAAAATACATAATCTTGTGGGTGTGAGCCCCAGCATTAAATTGAGGGACATGGTAGTAGATGCTTTTAGTACTAGAACTCAAGAAGTGGATGCAGGAGGAGCAGAGCTTCAACATTGTCCCTGGCTATATAGAGTTCAAGACCAACCTGAGCTATATCTCACCTTGTCATTAAAAATGGCTCTGAGGCTCCCCCAAATTCCTGTATTTAATAGGACACTCACCATTTCCTTTGAGGAACCATTCAAAATAAGTACTCAGTGACTCTGCATTCTTAACAAATTTTAACTTTCTCCAGAAAAAATAACCAGACACAAGAACATCTCTGGGATTTCTGATTAAATAGATCACCTTAAACAGAAAAACATGTACATGAACATCAACATAGTCATTTGAAACCATTTAACTTGCACAATTTATATGAAATATCAATCAAATCTCCATGAGGTTTCTAAAAACATTAATTATTTTTATTTGACAAAATATTTACATAAGTGCAAAATATCTATAGTGAGAATCCTCTTTTATAATTTTATTTCATTTACAAACATGTAACAGCCAAATTACTCAGGCCACTAATACTTTAAAAAAACAAAACGACAATAACAAAAATCCAAGACTGATTCTCTAGTTGTAAAGATCAATATCTTACAGTGTGAAAAAACATCCATCCACTGTGAAAGAACATCTTATATACTCAGAAATGAGTACTGTGCTAAATCTGCCTACAATACGAGAAACTAAGTATTTTCCATAACTGTAACTACCAAATATATTTTTCAGAAGAATCATGATGCAAAGCTTAAAGCCAGTGTGTCATTGCACAATAGTGAACACAAAGACCTACAGCCAACTCAGAAATGCAGAGAGTTGGAGAAATAGACTTTCCCTGGGAAAAGCATAACAGCTGGTTATGCAATTCCCAATGCTCAGCCCGGAAAACAAACATACAAGTAATATTTTATAGACTGAGTAGGTTGTATTTAAATATTGAGAAATATGTAGATACATATACAGATGTAACAACAATTTAAAAAAAGAGACCACAAAATTGAAAGAGAGAAAGAAGGGAAGCTTGGAGGGAGGAAGGGGGAATGATGTAATTATAATTATAATCACAAACAATAAAAGAAACAAATTAAAAATAAATAATACTTTTAATAAAAGGAAATTTATATTTTGTGCCAACACTCTTTGTGACATTATTCTAGAATTCAACCCTTTAGGCCTCAATTTTTCCAGCTAAGTATGTGTCAAATCCCAATAATGTACATGCGTATAAGTCACAACTTCCACATGATATTTTCAAGAGAGGTAATTTTTCTAAGTTTGTCTTTGTAGTTTAAGCATAAAATATTTTTAGGCTCCATGGTGCAGGGACTTCCAAAAACCTTTCTTACTAACAAGAAACTATGATAGGTCCAGAACCTAGATATTTTGGATCCCTTCTAGAGATCTTCAATCAGAGATGTGTGTGATTCCTGTGGCTAATCATATCGATGGACACCTAGCTAGAGCAACACACAGTGGGTACAGATGAGCCATGACTGCTGAACCATCTCCATGATTAGA
>CABHPR010157995.1:9899-38410 GCA_902168415.1 Peromyscus melanophrys | reverse complement strand
ACACACACACACACACACACACACACACACACACACACACACACACAAGCACTCTTAGGCATGATGAATGAATCAGCCAATGCATGAGTTTATGAACTACAATATCATGTGATTCTGATGAAGTTACATGACATAACATCACTAACCCATGAATACATAATATTAGTCCTTTTTACTTTTACTTCTTGGAAAGTGAAGAATTCTACATGTGCAGGGGATTGCCTGATCAATACACAAGTAATTTTCAGCCAACATTTCCATTTTATGTACAATTCCCTTAAGAATCAACATTGTCATATAACATCTGTTGAGTCCTTGGACTAAGTCAATACAAGAAACAATGGTGAGTCAGGAATGGTGGTCAAAACCTGTAATTCCAGCACTTAGGAAACCGAGCCAAGAGAATCACTGTAAGTTCAAGGCCAGCCTGGGTTACATATCGAGTCTACCTAGTAATGACCCTGTCCAGAAGAGAGAAGGAGAAAGAGACACAGAGGGAAAGAGATGGGGGAGGGAGAAAGGATCACTAGTGAGCCAGTGATATCATTATGAAGTAGGGACAGAGAACACAGAATGGACTAACAGTCGTGAAGGGCAAGGCAATGGCCAGGGTATCTCCCAAGTGTGTTCCTAAATCCAGCTGCACTCTCTTACATGGAGACCTTGTTTGTAAAGACCCACTATGTTCTCTAGAACTCAAATTTTAGGAAAAAAAAATACAGTTTTCTGATGTCATAAAATACTTGAAGATCTTAGAGAAAAAGATGAAACTGAAAAGCAGGAATCATTTGAGTTCTAGAACACATACAAAATACCCACACTACACTTTTTAATATTAAAAGTGCAAAGATTTTTTTTCCATCAACAATAAATTTTAGCCAAATTCTCTACTTTTCTCTATAGCTGTCAGAAGTTTTTTGGGTTCCACCCCCCACCAGTTTTTCCTGTGTCATGAATTTACTGGGTAAGAGAAGAGCTGATATTCACCCTGGGAGCTATGGACTGATTCAAGGGAACAACCATGGAAGAAGATTAATTTTAAACAACCTCTTATATAATTTTCTGCATAAATATGCTGTTTATATTCAAAACCAATAGTAATTATATCAATGATAGGGCACAATCTTAATCATGAGCCTTAGAAGTCCAGGAAGCTGCCCTCCGATCACACACACACACACACACACACACACACCAACAACAAAAACAACAACAATGACAACAACAACAAGCAAATTTGAATTGGGACAGGAAGAAAAACTCTCTGAGTGATATCTTGATAGGGAAAATGATGGTAATTGGTGTCTGTTCTCTTTGCAAGTTCAAATTCCATGAAGTCTTATAGCACCCTGGAGACAGGCACTTTCCTAATATTTACAACACAGGATGGAGGTATGGAGTAGCATGGTAGGTCACACATAGTCACAGAGCTAAAAAGTGGTAATACCAGAACTTAAAGGCAGGAAACTGCACCAGAGTCTTCATTCAGACTTGCCCCACCCATACACTCCCCCTGCCAAAAGGCTTCCTGGGCCCTCCTCTTCAGACTGAGTCACTAACACTGAACAAAATCATTGGGAACATTGGGGAGCCTGTTATATGCATTTGGTACTGGAAGTCTGACATCAAAGCCAACAAGATACTTCCTTCTATGAGCTCAAAGTCTGAGGGCTCAGGAGTGTGTGACTAACCAACTATTTAAATAAACATAAAATATCACCTCTCTGTGGCTTACAAAAGATCTCCCAGAGAAAGTGGCACTTAAATTGAGATCACAAAGATGAGCAGGAGTCACCTTCAGTTTACAAACAGTAGAGATAACATTATTTGTTCCCTAAGGCCAACAAAGGAGAGAGACTTGGGGCTGCTCCTATACCTGAAGTGCAGAGCAGGCCAGAATTAACAAGCCTGAGGTGTGTTTACACTGCTGGTACCAGGATTTAGCTACAGTGTTTAAGGAAGGAAGCTACCTGGTTAGATTTATATCTTAGCATGCTGAGGAAAGACTGTTGGAAGGTGATTCCCAGGACAGCAGTATTCCAAAGTGAAACCTTTCAGAGATGACTGGGTTGTGAGAGCTCTGATCTTATTATGATCAGGTTAACCTCTTTGTGGATTTGTACCTTCGTTGCTTTAATGAGCCATTGAGCAACGGTGAAGGCCTAGGGGTTGAGGTCTGATTGGAAGAAGTAAGTCACTAGGGCCATGCCTATGGAAGAAGTAGGTCATTGGGGTCATGCCTATGGAAGAAGTAGATCATTGGGGTCATGCCTATGGAAGAAGTAGATCATTGGGGTCATGCCTATAGAAGAAGCTGGTCATTGAGGGCATGCCTATGGAAGAAGCTGGTCATTAAGGACATGCCTATAGAAGAAGTAGGTCATTGGGGGTCATGCCTATAGAAGAAGTGGGTCATTGGGGGTCATGCCTATAGAAGAAGTGGATCATTGGGGTCATGCCTGTAGAAGAAGTAGGTCATCAAGGGCACGCCTATGGAAGAAGTAGGTCATTGGGGGTATGCCTAATGAGAGTGTATTTTGTTCTTGGTCCCATCTTTCCTCCTTGCTTCCCAGCAGCTGGAAGGTGAACAGCTTTACTCCACCATGCACTTCTGCCTCCCCAGAGACCTCAAAACAACACTGTCCAGAGACCACGTGCTCAAATGTGGATCCCAAATCAGCTTGTCCTCTCCTAAGTGATTTATCCTAGGAACGTTGTCACAGGACAGGAATCTAACACACACGCCTTCACAGTTCATCCTTTCTAGATAAACCTCAGTCTAGTTTATTACATCCAAACCATCTCCATCAAGGTCCCTGACAGCCTAAATGATACCAAGTCCAAAGAGTGCTTAGCTAAGTACCATGGAGTCTGTGATTCCTCTCTGATGGCACAGCCTCTCCTTCGGGAGGTCCATAGCAAAATACAAAGCTTAATATATGTAGCTAGGGATGACCTAGAACCCCTGATCTTACTACCTCCACCTCCCCAAGTGTGAGAATTCCAGGTCTGTATCGCCACGGCCAAATTTTTATACATTTTAAATAATGAGGCCTGCTCCGTTCCTATGTGCAGTCGGGATCTCATTTTCCATGTTCAACAAATGAGACAGCCCTAATTGTCTCTGCTGCCAGACCTAGCAACCGAACTCCGCTTCCCTGAGATCACCTCCACTTCCAACCATGGCATGCATAGGCCCTAGGCTTCAAAGCTAAGCACGTGCTTGCTCATGAAAGAATCCTTTTGTTCTTAAATCACCCAAGCCAGTTAGGCTCTCCAAACAGTGCTTTTTTGTTTAAATATGACTTAAGACTAACGTTGCTATGAGTTGGGTACATGATCAAACAAGTTATCCATGCTGAATGTCCCCGGATACTTCCATGTCTTCCACAAGCCACGTCTGCTTGTCCTGCTCTTCAGTGAAGAAGCCTCTTGCCTAGGTCAGTTTTTTGAAGAAATACTGGGGGGGGGGGGGGGGGGCCCACGGCGCAGGGAGGATGGGCAGAGATTAGAAGTATACTTGGCCTACAAAGCAAGCAGCTGCCTCTGCAAATTCCTCCCAGCCCCCTTCTTTTCCTACCACTCCTGCTCCTTTGCAGAGCAGAGAGAGTCCCCCTATCTCCTAGAGCCCAGTACCTATTATGCTGCCTCTGGCTGCCCTCTGACCCTTCCACTCATTACCTCAAATTGCCACTCTGTCTGCACCTCCCACCATTGTAAATTGCAAATTACACTCCCCCTGAATCTCAGCTAAATGGTGGAGGAAAACAATTCAATTACATGAGCCCACACTGTTCAGACATTCATTCAATTTGCATTTCTTGAGAGAGCTTATGATTGAAATGCCATTCAACTTGCATTTCTGCACTGATGTCAGACGTGGAACAGTAGTGTGACATGCAGGGATGTAAATGCTATTTGCAGCCTAACCAGGGAGAAATATAGAGCTGCCTGGCTCCCAGAAGCATTGTCAACCCAAACAGATTTCAGCTGGTGGAAATTAGGCCATAGGAAAAGGGAAACAGGACCAGATGGTGGAAAGATGAAATTTACCTACCTCCTGTCCTTCAGGCTACTCTCCTATGCCCATGAAGAACAGAGGGAAAGAAATTCACAAACCAAATTTCTCTCCCAATACAGAGAGAAGTGTTTTCTAAAACCCTATGCCGCTGTTCCTGCAACCCTGTGGATAACCCTGGACTGTGTGGTAAGAAAGAAAGTAGCCTAGATAGTAAGTGAGAGAAAATGAGTCCTTTTGTGTAGGAACTAGGTCATTCCCATCTTTGTGTTCTCAACAAGCTTCAGTGCAGCATATTGTGCAAAACTGATCACTGATGAACTGGTTTTTCTTCTGGAGAAACTGGGGAGTTCTCTTTTCAAAGGGATGGGCACCCTTCTCCCTACTGTGTGCTAAATTCTACCTCTGCTTACTACCCCACAGCCTGAGACAGAAGTGTCACCCTTAATCATGAAATACACAAACCATGATTTGTGGGACATTTCATTACAGCCTCAAAGTAAGTTCGGCATCTTCTCGGGTTCTCTTTCTCTGTATTCGGTCTGCCTCATGTGAATCTGAGTTTCTCTGTAAATGACATCTCAAGTAGCTGTTTGCATAAGCAGATTTCCACTGCTGTGGAAGTTACATGTAGCTCAGTAAATTATGAGCACAGGATACTTTGCTCAGAGTTACATTGGTTTCAGTATTTCCCAATCATTATGTTTTTTTTTTAATTTTAAGGAGATTAAAAGTTGTTGTAGAATAGTATTTTAAGGTGTGTTACTTTTGTTTGTGTTGCATTTGTGTGAAGCTGTGTTGCTTTGCCTGTCTAAAACACCTTGATAGTCTAATAAAGAACTGAACAGCCAATGATGAGGCAGGAGAAAGGATAGGTAAGGCTGGCAGGCAGAGAGAACATATAGAAGGAGAAATCTGAGGGGAGAAAAGATCCAGGAAGTAGCCAGAGAAGGAGGAGGACCCAACAAATACAGCAAGCCATGAAGTAAGAGTAAGATTTACAGAAGTAAGAGAACAGGAAAAGCCCAGAGGCAAAAGACAGACGGGACAATTTAAGTTAAGGAAAGCTGGCAAGAAACAAGCCAAGATAAAGCCAGGCATTTATAAGTAAGAATAAGCCACTGTGTGACTTATTTGGGAGCTGGGTGGTGGGCCCCCCAAAAAGAACAAAAATAAACAACAACAAAAAGTGGTGGTTATAGTTGTTTCTTTAGAAAAATGATCTATAGAATACCAGTAATAAATTGTCTAAAGTAGGAACTCCTTAAAGAACCTCTTAAAGGATAAAGAATCCAGCCGGGCGGTGGTGGCGCACGCCTTTAATCCCAGCTCTCGGGAGGCAGAGGCAGGTGGATCTCTGTGAGTTCAAAGCCAGCCTGGTCTACAAAGTGAGTTCCAGGAAAGGTGCAAAGCTACACAGAGAAACCCTGTCTCAAAAACCACCGCCTCCCCCTCCAAAAAAGGATAAAGAATCCCATCTGGGCTAACAATCCTCCCTGCAAGAGCTGTAAACTAACAACAACAACAACAACACACACACACACACACACACACACACACACATCAGTCATGAGAAGCCTTCTGAGTTTTTGGTCAGGGTTGTCCAAGAGATTAGCAGAATACAGACTGTTGTTGCTGCCCTTGGTGGCCTCCCAGACATTGAAGGAAAGTCCCTGTTGTGGAATACATCTTGTCCTTAGGACACAGGACTTGGAGGACCTGAGCTGGATCTGACCTGAAAGCCTCCTCGCTTAGGACTAGCTTTCATGGTACCAAGAAGGTGTCATGTAAACTTCCAAGAGAAGGAAGTGACTGATAGTCCTACACATCTGTGATGCCTATGAACTGAAACCATGAGCAGCATGGCACGATATCCCTAGGGGTGCAGTAGTGGCAGTAACCTTGGCAGTAACCAAAAGCTCTCTACTTGAACTTATATTTCTTCCACCTCCCCCCACTTTTTTGATTCTTGATTGACAACTCTATTTTTCCTTAAAGAATTCTCAAAGTATTGTCCAACTACTGTCCAGCATCTGTTGATCAAATACAAAAACAACAAGGCTAGCTAGACTATGTACAAATACAAATAATAGCAATTAACTAGCTAACAGCTATGGAGCATCTCTGGGCAGAACATTGTGCTAAGCTTATCCATAATAGCCAAGAAACAGAGCCAGCCAATGAATGAATCAACCCATCAATGAATAAATCTGCAGGATGTATGAATTACTATTTGGCTTTTTGAAAAGAAGGAAATGCTATCATTTGTACCCACATAGATGAGCCTGGAGAACATTATGCTAAATAACACAATCCAGGTACAAAAAGACAAATACTACACAATCCCACTTTTATTTGGAATAAACAAAAACTAAATCCATTACAACAGAGAGTTGGATGGGAGTTACCAAGGGCTGTGGGACAGGAGGATAGATGAAGAGACTATGAGATGATGATCATAGGACAAACTTCAGTAAAGCAAGAGGAATAATTTAATAGCTCTATTATACACCATAGTGACTACAGTTAACAACAATGTTTCATATAAAAATGTCAAAGAGAGTATTGTAAGTCTTCTCATCACAAAAATAAATACATGCAGTCATGCATGCTCACTTCCATGATGACTCATCTCAATTGTCAACTAGGTATGAGCTAGCGTCACCAAGAGACAGGCCTCTGAGCATACCTACAAGGATTTTTTTTGATATTTTAGTTGATGCAGGAAGAGCCATCTTACTTGTTGGGGGAACTATTCCCTGGGTCAGAGATCTTGGACTACAGAAGGTAGAGAAGGGGAGCTGAGCACTAGCAAGCATGTGTTCACCACTCTCTTCTTTTAACTGTGGGTATACATACACCTATGCCTTGATTTTCCAAACATAATGGACTAGGCCTTGAACTATGAGCTGTAATAAGCCCTTACTCCCTGAGTTTAACACAACCACCAGAGAAGAAACTAAGCTTCCATTAGCCATTTCATAACATATGCATGCATCCAAACACCATGCTGTTCATAATAAATATGTAATTTTTCCTTGTCAATTACAAAAAAGAATTTTTAAGCCATCATAATGGATTCTATGAAGCAACCTAAAAATAGAATATGAATACGAAATACTAATTCCATATGGATGATGTAAGAACCATTTTACCAAATAAATTCAGGAAACAGAAACTCTGTATTATTCCTCCCTTAGTTTTCTCAGGTCTGGATTTCTTCCCTAGCAAACAAGGAAAGTGATACCTATTCCAAGGATGGTGGGAGAAATGCTGTGGAATAATCCTTCTGTCCACTGTGTGAATATATGTCCCTATGATTGGTTTAATAAACAAGCCGACTGACCAATCGCTGAACAGGGTGATGCTAGGCGGGAAAGCCAAACTGAGAATGATGGGATGAGAAAGGGTGGAGTCAGAGAGGGTCACCAGCCAGATACAGAATGAGTTGGACACACAAAATGGGATAGAGGTAAAAACCACGAGCCTCAGGCAGCACATGGATTAATAGAAATGGGTTAAGTTGTAAGAGCTAGTTAGTAATAAGCCTGAGCTATCGGCTGAGCATTTATAAGTAATATTAAGCCTCTGAGTGATTGAGAGAGACTTCAGGATGGGAAAACTCCTCCTACAGAGAAATATGTCAGATTCATGTATCCAGATGCTGAGTGGGTGGAAGTTTTGTGTGGCACACAGATTACACTTAAGAGAACAACCAGGAAGTCTCTGATTTACATATGAACAGACTTGACCAGATCATAACTGAATTCTAAATAAATAGGGAAAAAATGTTATCACCTTCCAGGGTCTTTCTTGAAAGGAGAGAAGTAGAAACTCAGAGAATATCTATCATTGAGCCTGCTGTCTAAGTCAGTCCTGAAGAGGAGAACATCCCCATGTCAGACCTAGAGTCAGAAGAGAGCTGCCCTGGGGATCCAGGATCAGGAGGGAGTTGCCCACTGAACCTCTTTACTACTGCATATCGCTTCTTGTTATTTCAGAATCAAAATGCTTCAAAAATAATAATAATAAGACATATTTTTCATGTCTCTGAGATCCTGACTCCCATGTTCCTTAAGAATTAAGCCTGTAGGACTCAGTAGTGAAAATGAAACATACTGAGCCTGTTTCCCCCAATGTTTCTTCTTGTTTTCTATGTCCCTGTTTAACTTAGCAAATGTCCTCTTCCATACTCAAATCCTAATTTTAAACTAAAGGTTGACTCATGTTTATCCTGGCTCTCGCTATCATATATCCTAGAAAGTGAACATTTTGCTGTGGGGTCTTTCAACCACATAGAAGAGACACAATCTTTTTTTCTCTCTTAGGTTCATTTCTGGGGTCCTGAAAACCGGGCTAAGAGAGGTTAATAAGAGAGAAGTATATACATTTCATTTGACGTTTTTATGGGACCCAGAGGCCTTCCTAGAAAAGAAGTAGACCAGATAGGCCCAAGAGCTTATATATGCTTCTAACTAAGAGTGATAAATTACAGAGTCAGAAGGAAAAGGGCAAGACTCTTGAGATTTCCAAGGGCCGAAACCTGTGGGAAGGTAAATATACAGGGAAACTCACAGGAGATCAAGGCCAACTTAGAGAGGTTTGTTTCTGCCAGGCCATCTTGGTGCCAATTTTCTGTCATCTTCGTGCCATGTAACTTTCCCTGGGAAAGGGATTTAAAACAATCCTTATTTCTCAGAGTTTCTGCTTTTACTCAGATTACGGACAGCTTTTCTACATCTGTTGAATCTCGATTTTTTTTTCTGCTCAAAATAATTCTTATGCCAAAGTGGCATACTTTACTTTGGAGCAGCATATTCTGATTCCTTTCCATTATAATGACATATAAACAAGACAGAGCATGAAAACCTTTCAGATTTAAGTGCCTGGTCCAAGCTTACTCTGTCATATCCCAGATCCCCTTCGAAGAGTTCTTGCAAAGATAATATTTTCACTGTTGTTATTTCAAGGTCTCTAGGAGGATGGCTGCAGAGGAAGCTTCTAAATGTCACCTTTGCTAATAAAACCTGAACCAAAGAATGTGAACAGTCTTTGACCTGACTTTGTTAAGACTCTGAGTCTGGCTGGAAGTATATGACCACAGGCTTACCGCCCAAGTCCTTCTATAGTTTAGAAAGCAAGAGAATGGAATATTCATTAATTGTATTTATCACAGTTGGTATCATTTCTTTTTTTTTCTCATGATCTTTAATGAAACTGTAATTCTAAAATTTCTTTCAGGGTTTTTCTTGTACAGAAAGAAAAATCACTGTAAATATCAATATAAGCTTTGGAAGTTATCACCCATGCCTCAGTTCTCCTAGGCCAACCAGAAACCAACCTTGTCTCAGTCTTTGGATACAAAGGGTCTGTTGCTAAAATCCCCCAGGAGGAGCATAAACAATGTCTACCCCTCTTCCTAAGATCCCAAACGACAAACTGAGGCAGGATTCCATTTTGGGGAACCAATGAATTTATTGAGTTTCCTCACAGAGCATTAGAGAAGGATTAATGAGAGGGGTCTGGGCGCTCCTCCTCCAACAGGCTGTATGTTTCTGAACAGCCCTTACCTAGCAGCAATGAGGACTTCACCGTAGCTGTATAGAGAGAGGCCTCCTATCCTAACAGGTGGTAGGGAGCACTACATACTCAGGTGAGGGTCTTGTGGTCCTCTCTACCCCTCCATGATGTGGTATAAACAGTCAACAAACCCGGCTGAGATGATCCTTTTCAAGAGAGTACAGCTGAGGTTCCCAAGATGATGTTAGCTTGGCAGAGGACAGTTCTAGGGCCACATCCAAATCCTCAATCATTTCTGGTTCAAGTTCTGTGCTACATTTTCAAAAGAAAGCAACATATCTTCTGGTTTAAAAAAAAAAAACATGCATATTATGATTTTCCTCTCAAGGTTACTGCAAGTGGATGTTGGTGTGTGTGTCTTCCTATGTCCCGGTACCACTAGCGTTTCTCGGGCTATTTTAATCCCCTGAGTTAAACGGGAACCACAAGTTTCTATGGCAACAGAGATCACTGTGGCTGCTTACCCCAGTAAATCACATTTTTAGGGATAATTTTTCTTAACAAAGCATTGTTATTTGTATGTATTATTATGTATATTGTATGTATTATGTATATGCATAATTGCTTCAGAGTTATAGCAATTATATTTTCAATGATAAGCATCAGTGTAGAGAGAGGCACGTTTCAAAACTCCAGCAGAGGCTGGTGACACGGACAGCTGACATGGGCTTCTCTGCGGAGTTCTACTGCACAGGACTCCACGGGGAAAATGGAGGCAAACCAGGTAGAGATAGCAAACTATTCACACTACCCTTGCCTTTTATTTAAACATATTTTTATACTGTAATATTTCAGCATATGTTACTACGAGAACGGCTTCTTCTGTACAAGTGAGGTGGAAATACGATACCCTCTACTCATTTACTCTGAGCCATTAAAATTTGGAAGCATTTCACATGTCACATCTGAGTCAAATATGCTTTATGTGTGGTTGTTACTGGGTGAGAAGCATACAGAGGGACGGCCTGTGATATTCTCAAACCCAGCTGCAGCTGAAAGCGCAACACTTTGAAATTCCGTAGTGGTTGATCCAACTCAGTTCACGGTGAAATGTTGGTCAGAGTCCTCCTTCCCTCTTGCCTAATTTTCCTCTTCTTCCATAAGGAAGTTCACAGCATGGTGGCTAGCTCTCCCCCAGTGGGAGTGGGAGGACCCAGGCAACGATTTTTCGAGGCAGAAAGAAGCCTCCTGTTATAAACTCACTCCATCACTTCCACTACATTCTAGCTACTAAACGCCAGTCATAATGACTGGGTCATCCTCAGTGCCGGGGAGGGGATAATGAAGTTCCTCTTCAGGAAAACAGGGGTATGAAAGAAGTCTAAACAATGTTTTAGCCAACCCAGCATACTATGCAAATGTTAACTCTTGTTTTCCTTCCAATATTTTTAAAAGCTGACCGCGGCTAAGGATATCCTTAAGACATTAATGTGGTTTTGTTCATCTTTTGTGTGTCCTCTTTCAGTAAACAACTGCTCATCCCAACTGTTTCCTATACAGACTTGTGCTGTATAGGACGAAGGGAAAATATAACTGGCCTGTAAGTCTTCCTGGTTTGGGCTTTATAAAACCTTAATCTCAGGAAACAGGATTTCCACAGACATTAAATAAAAATAAATTACTTGTGAGTGCAAACAATATACTTACAAGGAAAAAAATCAGTGGGATGGGGTAGGGGACCACAAAGAGGGTGTGAGAAACACGAGACCAAATCAATTTGCTATCCACTTTACAGGTCATGAGATGCCAAAGGACTGTGGTTATGTGCCTTAGCTGTAAGGTAGGATACAGTTTTCCTCACAAATGAGCATTATACCCTGTAGGTAGTAGAGGAAGATGAGAGATGCTCCAGCCATGAGAGGGACAAGAAGTCAAGAGAAATGTCACATGTGAATGTTGGCAGGTGACACCTGTGTCATTAACCATGACCCCCTTAATCCTGTGTAGAAATATCGCCACAACCTGGGGACAGGCTCTGTGAAATAGCCTCCCAGGAGTAGAAGTTGAGTAGAATATAAATGTAAAACCGGACGTTCCTTCATTCTTGAGTTGCAACTGAGTTCTGGAAACTGCGTTCCTGTTGTCCAGAGCCTCGGTTGTGTCTGGGTTCAGGAACTTCACAACTGCTGAGAGATAAACTGTCAACCTAACTGGTGTCTGCAAGTCAACCACCCACAGACACCAGTGAGATGCAGGATCAGCATCCAAGCCTGATACACACTGCAGCAACTGGACCTTTGTACAGAACCAAAGAGAACACAAAAGCGGAGCAAATGTTCGTTACGCTTGTATCACTCAGTCACGAGAATGTCTGAAGACCTCCAGGAATTTCACATAAATACGACCTTGCATCCGTGTGGAAAGACTGGATAAAAATGCCAGTTCCAGCAGTTCCAGCACCTGTTATTATTTCTACATGTTTGTTCTGAAGCTCCTTAGGAGGAGAAATTGGACCACATTTCTCTCTCTCCTCACAATGCCTGGCACGATTGGTGTTAGCTATTCAATATAGACGTGTTGACTCCATGTTCAACGTTATCACTGTATAATTCCTCCAGTGGCTAAACCATTTCCCCTATTCCATTTCTGATGCTATGACACACACACCCTCACCAAAAACAACTTGGGGAAGGGGAGAGGGTGGTATTTGGCTTATAATTCCAGGTCACAGTCCATCATTTCAGGGAAGACAAGGCAGGAATTCAAGGGACTAGTCACATCACATTCAACGTCAAGAGCAGAGAGAAGCTAATGAACACATTTATGCTGCCTGTTTGCTTCTGCTCATCTAGACTTTTTCCACTTCAATACAGTCCAGGTCCCAGTCTAGGGAATGGTGCTGCCCATCGTGGGCTGCATTAACAATCAAGACAATCTTCCACAGACCAGCCTGATAGAGGCAACCATAGTTAGGCTCTCTTCCCGGGTGATTCCAGTTCATGGGCTTTTAAAGATGAAGGGAAAGAGAGGCCATATCGTAACATGTACTCAAGCCCAAAGTTTCATTCTGGGAGATGGATGGTTGATGTGAATAGAAGCAATGAAAATCTATTGTTCGGTAGCATTTTGTGAACTGGAAATTGCTATTGTCTCCTTGAACTCTGATATGGATTCATTACAACACATTCTCTTCATCTAGCATGTAAATTAGACTTTAATGTACAATAAAAGAGATCAAAGAGAGACTGAATGGAGACGTGATATGGAGCTAGAGAGCTGCCTAATAAAATGTTTGACAAAATGACTTTTACTGTATCAGCATATTACACATTTCCGTAAACCAGCAATTAACCTCAATCCAACTTTGCTTGGAGCTGTCATTGTTGCTGTATTTTACTTTAAAGAGGAAATTCTCTCAAATGAACACATATACACAGAGAGAGAGGCTCTGCAAAAGTATTTCTTAAATTTTTTTCTAATTACAAAAGTAAATATTGTGAGGCCCCCCCCCAAAAAATGTTAAATGCTTGGGAGAGAAATGGAGAAAAAGGAACATAAATAGAAATGGATACCTTAACATCTTCTTGCACTTGTTGAACTGCTACAGCAGATATATTTCCTGTCCTGATTGACACTGTAGTCTATATTTTCTCTCTTCGTTAAGAACTCTTCAGATACATGTTACTAAATCAAGGAAGTTAATGAGGCCTAAAATGAAGCAACTTTTGACTTATGTGCATTTAGCCACAAAATAAAATGAATTTGAATACCCTGATTCCCAGGGCATGCAGAAATATTTTCGTGTGAAGTCATTTGCATCCAGGTTGCTTAATTCATGTATACGGAATGCCTAATGAGAGACAAAGAGTTGAAACTTTTTAGTTAAAAAAAAAAAAGCAGAACTTGAAAATACACAGCAGTTAAACAATAATGAAGCCGAGTGGTAGTAGTGCACGCCTTTAATCCCAGCACTCAGGAGGCAGAGGCAGGTGGATCTCTGTGAGTTCAAGGCCAGCCTGGGCTACAGAGTGAGCTCCAGGAAAGGCGCAAAGCTACACAGAGAAACTCTGTCTCAAAAAACCAAAAAGAAAAAGAAAAAGAAACAATAATGAAAAGTAATGGTCAGGGGGCTAGAAAGATGGCTCAGAAGTTAAGAGCACTGGCTGCTCTTCCAGAGGTCCTGAGTTCAATTCCCAGCAACCACATGGTGGCTCACAACCATCTATAATGAGATTTGGTGCCTTCTTCTGGCATGAAGGCATACATGCAGATGGAATACCGTATATATAATAAATAAATCTAAAAAAAAAAAGCAATGGTCAGAGAAGAGTGCACACTAAACACCTGTGGGAAGTCAAAAGCAAAGAGACTCCATGAGGCTTGAGCAAAGGTGAGGATGATTACAGACACAATCACAAGACAGCTTCTCAGGGCAACATATCTAAGCACGTTCTTCCGCTCTATTCTCCAGTTTTTTGAGGGAGCACCCAAGCAGAAAAGAATCAGCATAGTCCTTGAGGTTATGACAGCAGAGCCGAGGTGGTTGCAGGTTGCCCTCTAAGTCTTTCTTTCTTTCTTTCTTTTTTTTTTTTTTTTTTTTTTTTTTTTTTTTTTTTTTTTTTTTTTTTGGTTTTCCGAGACAGGGTTTCTCTGTGTAGCTTTGTGCCTTTCCTACTCACTTGGTAGCCCAGGCTGGCCTGGAACTCACAGAGATCCGATCCGCCTGGCTCTGCCTCCCGAATGCTGGGATTAAAGGCGTGTGCCACCACCTCCCAGCTCAGTCTTTCTAACCTATATTCCTCCTATTTATTAAGTGGTGTGGACAAAGACAGGCCAATACACATGCAAAACTGGACTGTAAATAAACAGCAACATTATGCATTCATGATGGAAAATACACAAAAGGATATCCCACTGTTTGGAAAGTCCATTTAAATACATGGACCACTCCCATGGATAATGTGGATCAATATTGATCCAATTCTAATGTACACACATGGCCAGTTCTCAGTATCTGTAATGTGTTTTAAATAGCTGCAGAAAAATCTTTTTTAGGTCTTGGGGATGGCTCAGTTAGCAAAGTGCTTGAGCTTGCTTTGCAAGTGGTAGGCCTTGAGTTTGATCCCCATGCCCACATAAAAAGCCATGTAATCCCAGTACTGGAGAGGGGGATGGGAGGATCCTTGGGGCTCAGCAACCAGACAGCCTGCCTAACTTGTGAACTCCAAGCCAATGCAAGATCATGTCCCAAAGGAGGTGGATGGTATTCCCGAGGATGACACCTAAGGTTGTCCTCCAGCTTACACATACACACCACGCATGAGTGTGCGTGCATGAACACACACACACACACACACACACACACACACACACACACACACACCATCATTAGAATGTCTCTTTTTAAAATTCTTTTGAACTGGGCGGTGGTAGCGCACGCCTTTAATTCCAACACAGGTGGATCTCTGTGAGTTCGAGGCCAGCCTGGTCTACAGAGCGAGATCCAGGACAGGCACCAAAAACTACACAAAAAAAAAAAAAGAATAAACAAATAAATAAAATTCTTATGAGAAGTCAAAAATCAATGTAAAAATTTAGACTAACTTTTTAGGAACAGAGCTGAAAACTTCCTTGAATAAACATAATAGGAGTGTTAACTAGTATAGTTACCATTCACAGTCATTACAATTCAATTAAAACTACAGCGTACTCAACACAGCCGCCAGCAGAGGCGGCAAATGGATACTTAGTATGCAGTCTTTTAGTCTCTTAATGCTCCTCCGCGGCTGCAGCATGGAGGGAAGTATCAGGTCCAGGATGCGCTGACAGTTATCTGCCGTGTCTACTGTCCTGTGAAGTGTGGGCTCAGAATTCTTCCACGCTTAACACCCTTTACAAGCTGTAATTGCCATGAAGTGAAAGTATCTTATGGTGTGACCTGTGGCATCAAGTCCTGCCCTTAGCAAATGAAAAGTTATGCTGTTGTAGGCTGCCTTGAAATGCAGCATGTATATGTTAGTAACTGCTTCGGCCCTGCGTCACTGAGCAGTGGTGACAGCACTCCTTCTACAGTCTCATCGTCGAAGAGACAGCAAAGGAAAGATCACTCGGAAACCCAACAGCCGGTGAAAACCATACGTGGGACTTCGCTTACACAATTTGTCATTTTTAAGACTGTAAGTGTTCAGTCTTGTTTTCTGTGGGTTTTTGTCTTGTTTTTGTTGGGGGGGGGGGTGCTGTTTTGTTTTGTCTCATTACATACGCACTCCTAATGAACAGTTCGGAAGCTAAAGGCAGGTAGTAACTACACAAACATTGGAGTTCAAGTGATGGGTAACAGACTAAGGCTGAAAACAAAGAGGGTCCCGGCACACATACAAACTCAGAGTGGTTGTAACAGCGTACACAAGACCTGTGCAAGCCCAAACCAGACAAATGGCTGGCATGGAAGGGGAGGTATGTACTACGTCCACCCCTAGCTGAGGAGCTGTTGGTAACTGATAGATGCAGGGAGAGGTAGTTTTCTTTACAGGTGTACCAGGCAACCAGGCAGTGCTGGTGCATACCTTTAGTCCCTTGGGAAGCAGAGGCAGGGGGATCTCTATGAGTTCGAGGCCAGCCTAGTCTACAGAGTGAGTTCCAGGACAGCCAGGGCCACACAGTAAAACTCTGTTTTGAAATCCCCCCTCCTGAAAAAAGGAGGGAGTGTACCAGGTAAAGAACACCCAGGTGGATGGCCACACACCCAAGAATATCTAGGCAATGCTAATTGGAATCCATGATTTATTTTGTTTTGTTTATTTTTTGAATGAGGACACAAAGTTTGGTGGGAATGGAATTGGGGTGCATTTGGAAGGAGATAGAGGAAAGGTTGAATGTGATTAAAATACAATGTATATAATCCTGAAAGAATAAAAATCATCTTCAAACAAATTTTAAAGAAGAAAAAAAGCAAGGAAGCCTGTACAAACAAGACAAAATAGAGCCAGAAAGGAAATTCAAACTTACAATCTCAATAACCAGGAGGCTGACGCAATAATATTTCCCAGAGCACAAGGCTAGCCTGGGCTACAGAATGAGTCTCAGGCCAGTTTAGTATTAAGTCTCAAACTTCAGGGCAAATGATTGAGGTAGCTATCTCACATAGGTAAATGGACCTAGCCTCCAGGTTCTCCCAGCATCCCTCAGTCCCTACCTGTTACAGGGTATGGATGGCATCCCCAGCCTCTACCCTGAACTCTCCAGCCCAGGGACTGGGCTGCCCTTCCTCTAGAGGCTCTTCCTCTATCCAACCATTTTGGTTATCCGCCCTTTTTGTACCTTTGCCCTCCTGGCTGCTGCACCTGGTCCCCCCCCTCCCCTCTCTCTTCCTTCTCCCTCTTACCACACGGCCCAGTTCAGCCTGATCATGTTCACTCTGGACTCTCCCAGATGTCTCTGCCTCTGCTCTCCCACATATCTACAATAAACCTTCTCCTCTGCCATGTCCTTTCCTTTTTATTTCTTTCTTTTTTTTTTTATTCACTTAGTCTACAACGTGAGACCCTATACCGAACAAAAACAACTAGAAATTACTGTTTGTTTAAAAATAGGGAAGGGATAAAGGATGGAGAAGAAGAAGTTTGACTCCACACGAAGACTCTCATTTAGTTTGATTTTCAAACAGAAAACCAGAGAGATGTGTACTGTCAAGAATACCCACGATCTGGGGACAAACATTCATAGAGTTAGATGTTTCAATGGTTTGTCTTCTGTTTCTGGGTTTCCTCCACTCTGAATGTATGTTTCTAGAGTCCTGTCCTACACTCCAGGGTTCAGCTGACATCCACTCTATGGCACACCAGTTTAAAATTCCACTTGATGGAATGGATTCCAGTTCTCACGGTGGCAGCCTGATGCCCTTACAAACTGGACTGCAAAGTACCTAAACCAGAAGTTCCTTCTCTCACTTTCTATCTTCTCTCTCACACACACACACCAGCATTGGCTCCTGGAGAGAAAGTGAAAACCATTCTCATTGCCAAATGACCTGGCAACGTCTTCTGGTGCTTTAAAATTCATCTTTAGTGACCTGAACCCTGGACCTTTCCAGACTCCGAGGAGTAAATGCAGAGTCTGTCACAAGCCCCCACAAGGTTTATCACATGACTTCCAAACACATACAACCATGTAAAGTGAAAAGGTTATAGATTTTAAATGCAGAAGTTTAAATAGAGGTGATTGCTAGGTGAGATTCTGGGTTCTTTTTATCTTCTTTACTCTCCAAATGTCACTGTATGACTTCTGTAATTAGAAAACGGTGGTTTACAGTCATTTATATAGTTTCATATGGAAGAGGATGACAACTATTTCAGAATAAGTAGCAAAAATACCTACATCCCAATAAACACACACAAAGAAACATTAACGGTGACTACCATAACATGATAAATTATGGGGAGCCTCTTCCCTTTGTGTCTTTATAACTTCCTATGATGATCACCAACTGTTTTATAGAAAATGCCATTTTTACAAAGCCCAAGGGCACAGAATTTGAGGATCATATCCTCACCCATGCCATAAAATATTTATTGTGTTTTACTGCTATTTCATGTTTAGAATTTAATAGACTATAAGACTCTGCAGAATAAGCCACCTGGTGCTCAAGGAGATATAATAAAATGCCCAGCAGCAGTAAGGTGGCATACAGGGCTGTTTTATCAGGCTGCGTGCGCCATGAGAGCGCAAGGCCCGCTTTAATTACCAGTCATTTGAATTTCTGATAGATATTATGGAGAAATTTAAATCTTGTTCATTTACTTTGGCAGCTTGACAACGGGCTCATTTCCAATCCTTTGAGGGAATTGCAAATTTCCCCTGCTTTGATCTGGGGTGAGGCAGCATCATTCATACAAGTATGTGATGGAATGCTGGGGCTGAACGTTAGTCAGAACACAATTTAACGCAGCAGAAACCTAACTTAGGATTATTAATGTTTGAAAGCAATAAAGCAATCAAAAAACTCAACTCTAAACGTCAGATTTTAAACATGGCCCCAAATCAATATTTATAACCTTTTGAATATAAATATTAGTAGTAAAAAGAAATGTAAAATAATTGCAAGATAAATACTAAGCTATGATGGACCCTTCCAAAAGTCTCCCCCAAATTCCCTAACTAACGTGAGTAGTTTCATCATTCCTTTAAAAGCTCAGCCTCCTCAATTTTATTTCTGTTCATATGTTTGGAGGAATCAAGTAGCCCACCCTAGCCAGTCTCAAACTCTGTGTAGCCAAGGATGACTTTAACCTCCCATCCTCCTCTCTTGCTGGGATCACAGGCTTGTGTCACCACAAGCTGGCTGTTCTGTGCTAGGATTGAACCTGGAGTTTGAGGCTAAGCAAGCCTTCTACCAACTGAGTGACTTCCCCGGCCCTTCTGTGGTTTTACAATGTAAATTCCATGAAAACTGGAAGCTTCTTTTCCTCCATTTTGCCTCCACCTAGGCTCCTGGTTCAGGGTCAGGAACATCTGGAACACTGCTGAACTCCACCTCCCTGGAAGGGACCCAGATGGGGCTCAGGTAAAGTCAAAGAGCCTCCACGTGGTGAAATAAACTCAAAGGCGCATCTGTGCATGCTTTGAGACTAATGGGGAAGACGTTTAGTTTGTAGGAGAGATTTCAAGCTTCCAGAATATGGAATCTTCACACAGGCTGAGGTCATGACAGCTCCTGTGACTATTTAGCAAGCATGCATATTTATCTCCTGGAAAATGAAGACTCAAATGCAAAAGACACATTAACCCTTTTTCTTGTGCAAAATGCAGATGAATCTTTTTCATGGCTATGGTGTCCCCGGGTGGTCTTCTGTATTTCGGTGTCACATCGCTTCCTTAACAGCCAATAATTTCAAAGGATGATAAATGTGGTTAGTATAGGATGATCATGTTTCCATTTCAGTTTCTGGAACATAAAATTGAACAAGTAAAACTAAGAGCAGTGGGTGAGTAAACTTGATACCATAATGCCTCTTGAAATAAGATCCTAGCTCTCTGGTGGAGTGTTTCACTGTCTCCCCAGCCCTTGTGGCTTCTAGGCACATCTCGATACAGTTAACTGTCTACATACACTCTGTATTATTCAAAACTGACAACCTGGAAAAGCTGGCAACCCACAGGAAGGAACAGACACTGGCTCATCACATCCATTCATTTCCTCTTCTGAACCTCTGGTCTCAGAGAACTCTCAGCTGACAGAAACCATCAAAGCAGAAGAAAACACTGGCCTCTATCTTCTGAGTAAATAAGTCAAATACAGATGTAAATAAACCATGCGTTTTCATGCTGAGATATCCATTTTCTTGCACGATTAAATAGGTAAAGTTTAAATTCAGTCTGCCAGCTTTGACATTTCTGAGAGGTTCATTTTTTGGGGTGAGTTGTTGGCCTGTTTGTCTACTGAGAAGTTTTGAATCCCAGGGAGTTTCAGCACCAAGATGATAAGTTTTGAATCGCTGGTTGTTGGATATCCTCTGCCACCAATGTAATAAGCCAATCAAATCAAATTAATAAATCCAGGTTTAATCTGAGCAGAGCATTCCTGTGTGGTCCCAGAGGGAAAGGAGAAGCCACGAGGGAAAACCAAGAGGGGAAGTCTTGGGCCGGACCTTAGGGAGCTTCCACTAGAACATTCCAGACTCTTTCCTTGGGTGTATGGATGCCTGAGGCTGAGGTGGAGCTTCCACCAGAACATTCCAGACTCTTTCTTTGGGTATATAAATGCCCCGGGCTGAGGTGCATTTGGTTCCTAAATCAACATACCTGGTTATCCCATTACCACCTGCTTGGGTTTTTGTTTTTGTTTTTGTTTTTATGAAGGGAAAGTGCTAGCATCAAATAAAGGCGGAACTGCCCTTTCCCTACCATTGGGATTTCTTCCTGTCTCTGCCATAGGTATCTTTGATTTCACTGAGCGCCAGCATCTCCTGGAGAGGTCAACAATGGAATGTCCAAGCATCAATTGCTGGTTTGCGTAGACAGTGGACTGACTCTTCAGCGGCCCAGTGGGTGGATGAAGTCTTCAGGATTTCACTGCAGCTGTGTGGCAAGGGATACACACAGCCTAGAATGAGAACAGCAGCTGTATTTCCTCTCTGTGTGTTCCTGTGTTTAAAAATAAACAAGACAAACAGGAACTATGAGAAGACGGCAACACGTCCCTAGGCAAATGTAAAGAGCAATGATAAAATGAAGAGATCTCATCTACTAAGCTGGGCATCATCCTAAGCCCCTTAGTAGATGAGTGCACTATCCACAAAGCAACCCTTTAGGAAGGTTGCTGCTCTTATCTCCAGCCTGCAAAACAAGGCCCTGAAGGCTTAGGTGGATGTCACTGTGGTCCTAGGACATAAGCCTTCATTAGAAGCATGCATTCAAACTCAGATGTGACCCTAGACTCCATCCTCCTATGGTGGGCAACTTTTCTATGACTGATCCCGTACTAGAACATTCTGTAAAGAGAAAAACTTAAGACACATATTGTCGATGTTTTCCTAACCCAAAATGCCTAGTTAAATGATTTTTTTTACTGCTAAAATTTCTTAGCTAAAAATTCATTTTAATTATATTTTTAAAGCAACAAAAATTAAGTTCTGTGTGTATATCGATGATCAATGTACCCACTTTACCCTGAACAGAATAAGCCGCTAGCAAGCTACGTTACTTGAATGCCAAAGTCGTAGGGAAGGCATAAACCTTGAAATAAAAATTCTGTCAGCACATGGGCCCAAACATAGTTCACAGATGAGGTTCTTCCCTGTTCTGTTCTTTTGTTTTTTTGTTTGTTTTTAGGGGGCAGGGAGGGTTAATAAAAGCAAGTGCACCCATCAGGCTTTTTAAGGAATTCCATCGAGTGCCACCTCTTCGAGCTCTGTCGGTCATTTCCCTGGTCCACTTGATGCCAGCCCCTTACTCAGGGCCTGCAGCTTGTGGAGGGACTTTCAGATCATGGGACTGAAGGACTTACATGACACCCACATGAAGAAATTGCAGGTGATTTAAATGTTCATTTTTGTTAGCAATAACGCTTTTCTCTAGACTCAAGGATGTTGCCTGTAGTGCCCAAACTGCCTCCTCCTTATTTTGGTAACTCTGCCTCCACACCCTTCATCTGAGGAATTCTTTGTTCCACCAGGCTCAGGACTATCTGTTGCCACACTCGCCATGCTGTATACAATGGTGGACTCCGACTTGTAGTGAGCCAGGTGGAGACTTCTCTAGAACCCTAGATTGTCAGCGACTTTGGCCTTTCTACTTTGAGCCCACAGTTCTCAGAGTGCCGTGACAGAGCTGTCTAGAGTCCTTATAGCCACAAGACGTGCCTACAGAGCAGTCAGAGAGAATCTGAAGCCAATGAATGGACTGTTAATACAAAGTCAAATATACCTGTGTCCAGCTTGATCCTTATCCAGTACAGTAACCAATGTTGCCACATTTATTCTAGGTGTTTAGAAACTTGTAATTGGCGAACTCCCGGCCAGATGTGTTACTCACTCCTTCATTCTTCTATGCATTTCTTCAACAGTTCGCTAGATGTCGGCTGTGTGCTATGTTTCAGCGGAATACATAGAGCTTCTTCTCTATATTATACAAAACTCAAAAGTGGGTCAGATTTCAGAAAAGAATGTAATTCTGATCCTGTGTGAATTTTTTCGTCTTATATTTTAGAGATGGGTTAAAGTTTTCTCAGATAAGACTTTGTACTCCAAGATCATATAGAAATTCAAGTATTGAGAGATATATCTATCCCATATCTCATCTTTCAAAAATCTGAGTTCCAGGCAAGCATGGTGGCACATGCCTAAAATCCCAACCCTTGGGATAGGGAAATAGGAAGAATTCAATGTCTTCATTGGCTACACAGCCATTTCAAGGACAATTTGAGCTACACACAAGACCCCATCTCAAATAATAATAATAGTCCAGAAGTAATTTGTATTGTTTTTAGAATATAAAAAAATACAGAAATGCACAAATAAGAAAATTGAAGCCACCCATGAGTCAACCACCAAGAAGTAACTCTGTGAAAGTGTTGGGACATTCACCCTCAGGATGACTTCATTTTGTATGCAACCATGCAGCTCTGCATGTTGGAATTATCCCTACCGATCAAACAGTCTATTCATCTCCCCCTCTTCTGTCACAACTAAACTAGAAGCCTGACTGGGATGTAACAAAGATGCTTCCACTGGAAATCAGCAAAGCACTTTGCCAAGCCTTCTCATTAGGCACGCAAGTTCTGCCTAACTGACAACTGCCAGCGGTCAATTGGTTATGTTCAGCAGGAGATAATTGGAAAAGCTGCCTCGGCTGCCGCCTGAGCAGTAGAAAATGACACATGTGAAATCGCCCATCCCAGTGGAGCACAGAGGAGGCACCAGAAACCTGCAACAGTAAAGCTGTGATGCTCAGAAAGCGTTCCATCCTCTTGTACCCATGTGCAAAGGAAGTCAGCCATCTATTAATGTGCTCATGAATCAGTCCCGCAGAGACGGGCTTATTGTTGCTCTCATAGACTTTAAAAACACCTATTCCTTTTTAAATCAATCCAGAATCACCAACAGCAAGCATGACTTGCCAATTCAGGACTGGATTAATCAGCCATGGAGAATGGGCAGCTTCTGTCAACATCCAGCATCCTCATTCTCCCGTGGTCTCATCCCTGTGAGGGAGCCAGCCCCGACTGCAAATGGTTAAACAGGCTTACCTGGTCGATCCCAGGCTTAGGTCCCTGAAGCTACTGCTGCTGCTGAGTAAGCTCTGTTTTGTTCATACACAAAAGCTTTTCTAACAGAACCTGGTCCAGGAAGAGGGCTTAATCAATGTTAGCTGTTCTCATAGTAGTAGTTTGTCTACTCTCCAAAACTGTGAGCATGGACAGTAAATGATCACATGTATTTGTTACATAACAACAACAACAACAAACTTTCTAAATAAAATATATGTTACTCAGGTTGGTCTTAACTCACAATCCTCCTGCCTCGAATCCCTAGTAGCCGGGGCTGCAGGTGTATCCCACCATGACCGGCTTAAATGATTTCAAACAAAGAACAACATACAATAACCAAAAACAATAGAGAGTTTCCCCTGTGGGTCTTACAATCTTATTTACAATATTTGTTTCTGTAAAGTAATTATGGATTTGTTTCTCTCTGAATGATTCCAAATTCTGAACATATTCTAAAGTGACAATATACTGATTTCTAGCTTTGAATATGTATCTTAATCCTTATCTTTCATGGTAATGGGAAAAAACCTTGTCATTAAATCCCTGGTGACAGGTGAGGATGTGGCACCTTACTTTAGATTATACTGCTCCCTCTTGGGTACGTTCTGAATAAAACATAAAGAGCAACTGTAAAAACACTGGAAAGTGATCCAAGGGAGGCAGAACTGGGAAGGCTCTTGGCAACCTTACAAGAAAATAGAACAATAGGTAAGACTCACATTATTTGTTATTATTCACCAAGCCAGTGAGATGGCCAGAAGGTAAAGGCTTGCTGTGTAAGTCTGGTTACCTAAGATCGAATCTGGAACCACACTAAAATGGAAGGTAAGAACCAGCTCCATGAAGTTGTCCTCTGACCTCCACACATGGGCCATGCATGACACATGTGCTCCCCCACACATATCATGCATGCATGATAATAATGCATTTTTAAATAAAAATAACCAGTCAGTAGAATCAGGCCAACAGAAGGCACAGATGTTGGGATTGATAGAAAGAGCCTTGGAAACAACTGTAACAATTAAATGAATTGCTTAAAGAATTCACAGAAAAAGGTTAATGGAATAGAGAAGCAGATGGAGAATGTTAGGAAATGTATATATACAATTTATAGACAAAGTTAAGAGAAAACAAATCGGAGGAAATTGAAATAAATTTATTGTTTTGCATTAAAAGAAGATTGTTAATGAGAAAAAAATAAAACAGGATTAGAGAATTTGAAAACAACTGAACAGAGTTCATACAAACTGAAAGAAAAAAGAAAAGATATTTTAAAAGAAACAACACTGAATTGCCTATGAAATAATATCAAACATACAACGTACATTTTTTTAAATCTGATAAAGAAACAAAAGAAGGCAGCAAGAAAGTCTACCTGAAAAAACTCTGTAAGTCCCCAGTCTTTGTACAGGTAATCAAAAGCGGTGACTCTAAGGTCTAAGGTGTTTACTGTTCTAGTTAGGTTTCCATTGCTGTGATAAACACCGTGAGCAGAAGCAACTTGAGGAAGAGAGGGTTTAGGTGGCTTGTCCACAGGATCACAGTCGATCAATCAGAAAGGGGTTTCAGCCCCTGGTTGGCTGACTCCACTGCTTCTGAACTGGGATGAGGCAGACCATCATGGCAGAAGGGCATGGCTAAGGGAAAGCTGATCCCTCGTGGGTAGATAGAAAACAGAGAGAGAAGGGATGGGAGAGAAGATATCAAGATATACCCTCCCAAAACATACCTCCAATGGCCTGTATCCTCCATGCAAGCTCTTAATTAAGGCCCCTCCCTTAAGGTCCCTTAACCATGAACTCATCAATTAATCTCCTGGTGATATTTAAATATAGAGACAATGACAGCTTACACTTCTGTGAACTCTCCACTTAAACTAAAAACATGAAGCAACCATACAATATGCACAAATGGAAAGATTGCTCAATGGCTAAGGGCCCTCACTGCTCCTCCAGAGGACCCAACTTTATTCCCAGCAACCACATCAGGAGGCTCACAGCTGCTTGTAACTCGGACTCCAGGTGATCCGATGCCTCTTCTGGACTCAGCAGGCACCCATACTCCCATGAATACATACATACACAATATTAAATCAGTCTACAAAAGAAAAGAGTGGGGAACCATGGAGTATAAGAGGGAATGATTCCAATATTCAATTTGTCTCTTTGAACAGCTTGTAATAAAGAGTTGTCATAGTCACTGAGGCACGTAATTGGACATCTTGTGAAGGGCCCAGAATTCCATCTACAGATTTAGAACTTTGCTTTGTAGGTTACACCATAACAGGCTGCTCAGTCTTCTCTCAGAGATCAGGCCTCAATTTCAGGTTCCTGAGACTTGAGCAAGCAGTTTCTGGGAGGGCCATGAACAAAAGACATAGTTCTTGCAGTAGCTCCCTTTCTGCACGTACTCTGACTGCTCAAAGTTCAGTAGATTGTTTACTGTCTAGGACCCCTCACCAACTTAGAGCTACGTGCATGGGTCAATGTGAACGTGCAAGGCCAGCCAGCCTCCATGGCAGCTCAAGAACAAAGCCTGGGACTTGTCCAGGTCTGCCCAAAAATGGATAACTGTAACCCCCAACTAACCCTAGCCAATTAAAAGTTACTAACATGATTGCCACTCACATAAACCAATCCTGAGTCTGTAGTCTGTAGACCCCAAGCCCCCTTTGCTTTAAAAACCCTGTCCCATTGCTACTCAGGGTCTCTCCTGCTCTGCTGCTGTGTCAGACAGACGGAAAGTCCTGAGTTAACTTGTAACAATTCAGAGACTCTTTGCTTTTGCATCGGATTTGGTCTCTTGGTGGTCTTTGGGGGACTCTGGGTACAACAACAGTAAGCTATTTCCCACATACTAAGGGCCTGGTGTGCTCAAACTGCACTGTTAGAGAATATGAATATAGTTGATGGCTTGAGGTAAGAGATTATAATCAGGAGTCATAATAAAATGCTCACCTGCAGGATGATGCAGGGTAGAAGGCAAACTAGGGAAATTGTTAGGGCTTTCTAGAAAAACAGAACTGATCGAATGAATATACATTACAAAGGGGGCTTTTAGTCATTAAGTTGCTTCCACAATAAGGATGGAGTAGTCCAACAGGTTGCTCAGCCTACAGAGTTATACCCCTGAGCAGTTCCAATCTGGTTCTGAAGGCCTGGAGGATTCCTGAAGGGCTGCCAGTCTCAGGTCACTTGAACAGCGTTTGATGTTAGTGAAGAATGATGGCGGCGGTGGTGGTGGCAACCACAAAAGTGCAGATGCACTCATCAGCAAGGAGCAAAAGCAGATGAGCAAAAGCAGTACTGCTCTTCCCTCAGTCCTCTTTATATGTGGGCTATCACCAGAAGGTACTGTTCACTCTCAGGGAGGGTCTTCCCCATCAGATAATCCTTTCAAGAAATACTATCACAGGTGGAATGTCCTAAAGATATGTCACTTACTTGATTCCAGATGACGATCAAATTCATACCTAAGATTAACCATCACGGGTGACTTGGGGGCAGAAGCCAGAGCCAGCTCTAGGAAGATCTGACCAAGGACTCTCAAACTACAGAATGCCACATGCTGATTGCCTTCAGAGGCTCGAACAGCAGGAGGCACTGGACAGAATGTAAAAAGGAGTGGCATGTGGTAGTTAAAGAGCTCAATACCCTGCAAAAGTCAAAATACACGAATCACCAAGTCTTGACTCAAAGGGATGCTACAGAGACTTTCCATCTTGCTGGAGTTGGTACTGCTCGGCCCATGGTAGCCAACTGGGATAGACTGGAAATATTTAGAACAATAGCTCTGTCTACTGTGGTAGAGACAGACAGAAATAACAGACTGGGATCCAAGTAGAAGAGGAAGACTGGATTTGCAAACACAGTGTAGAAGTTGGACAGCAAGTATACCCATACATAAGACTAGATACATCATCTCACCACTAGGGAATCCAACTTTTGGTAGCACTGTGCCCTTCTTTACCTTTAGAGAAAAAAATAAAAATGTTTAAGAGTGGACAGTAGTCACAGATACACACAAGAAGGTACCAGCACATGTTGTCATCAGGCAGAAGAGGCCTTCCTGTCCAGCTTGAGTTGAAAGGCACAGACGACACCAATACAGCAAGCTGGCAGCCAACAATCACAGAGTGAGACTCAGAAAGTACAAATTCAGACTCTCATCGTACAGGCTGCTCCATTTGTTTCAGTTTACATTAATGGTAGAAAGATAATGGGTTCACTAAGATATTTGCTCACATGTGTATACTTTGATAATATTCACCCCTCACTACTCTCTCTTGTTACCCCATACATACGTCCGCTTTCTTTTTCCAATGAATCTCCCTTCTACTTTCGTGTTCATTTTATTTCTTAAACCAGATTCTATATGTAAGAATGTGATATTTATCTATGGCTGGCTTATTTCACCCAAAACAATGGTCTCCAGTTCCATCCATTTCTTATAAGTGATACAATTTCATCCTTCTTTATGGCTGAGCAAATCTTAATTGTGTATATACAGTGTATTTTCTTTATCTAGTCATCTGTTGATGGACATGTGGGCAGGTTTCATAACTTGAGTGCCATGAATAGTACTACAATAGACATGAATTTGCAAATATCTCTATGGAATGCTGACTTGGGAGCAATGTAGCTGAATGTGAGACATGCATTTCTATTTAAGGGTTTTGTAAGGGACTTTCCTAATGACTTTCGCAGTGACTAATTTATAATCTCAACATCAGTGCATTAACAGTTCTTTCCTACCACCCCAACCCTAGTACCCATGTCCTTGCCAGCATATTTTGTTTCTTGATAATGGCAATTCTGACTGACTTCTGCTTGTTGGTGGCTAAAACGTTGAACATTTTTTCAAGCATTTATTGGAAACAGGACTTTGTCTTTTACAACTTATTTTGATTTTTTGTCAATTTATTAGTTGACTTGTCCTTTTTTAGCATTGAATTATTCATCTCTTTTGAATATGAATCTCTTCTCAGATGAATAGCTACAAGACTAGCCAGCATAACAAGTTCTAAGACAGATAGCCAATTAATAGACTTGAACTACAAATTTGAGAATATATTTTTGAGACCTGGCTGTAAAGCTGAACAAAACTAGAATGTAAAATTAGCCCATTATAGGTATGAAAACTGAGGTAGAGAGGGTTATTTACACACACACACACACACACACACACACACACACACACACACACACA
>CABHPR010157994.1:52953-65628 GCA_902168415.1 Peromyscus melanophrys | reverse complement strand
GTTGTGAGTGGCCGTCCAGTCATCCTTGTTCCACAACTAGTATTCTCCTATGAGTGGGTACATACCATGTTTGTCTTTCTGAGTCTGGGTTACCTCGCTCAGGAGGATTTTTTCTAGATCCCTCCATTTGCCTGCAAACCTCATGATGTCATTGTTTTTCTCTGCTGAGTAGTATTCCATTGTATATATGTACCACAGTTTATTTATCCATTCTTCGGTTGAAGGGCATCTAGGTTGTTTCCAGGTTCTGGCTATTACAAATAATGCTGATATGAACATAGCTGAGCAAGTGCCCTTGTGGTATGATTGAGCATTCCTTGGGTATATGCCCAAGAGTGGTATAGCTGGATCTTGGGGGAGATTGATTCCCAATTTTCTAAGAAAGCGCCATATTGATTTCCACAGTGGCTGTACCAGCTTGCATTCCCACCAGCAGTGGAGGAGAGTTCCCCTAGCTCCACATCCTCTCCAGCACAAGGTGTCCTCAGTGTTTTTGATCTTAGCCAATCTGACTGGCGTAAGGTGGTATCTCAGGTGAAGAAATCTTAACCTTTGCATTGGATATGTTCTTTTTAAATGATGCTACCTAGAATTTGTGTGTGAACTGTAGTTTGGAGTGCATGAGTAGCAAGCTGCCCTCATTCGCCTCCTATCTCTGTAATAAACAGCATGACCAAGAGATACACGGGGAGGAAAGAGTTTATTTGGCTTACACATCCCGATCATAGCTCATCTCTGAGGGGAGTCAGGGAAGGAACTCGAGCAGAGGCAGAGGCAGGGACCATGGAGGGGTGCTGCTTACTAACTTGCTTCCCAGGGCTTACTCAGCTTGCTCTCTTATAGAACCCAGGACTAACCACCTGCTTAGGGTGGGTAGTGACTGCCCACATAAACCATCAATCCAGAAAATGCCCCATAGACACGTCCATCCATCAGTTCCATGAAGGTTCTCTCTTCCTAGGTGACTCTGGTTTTGTGACAAATTGACAAAACCTTACCTGCACATATAGTCATCCCTAGGTATGATGGGGGATTGGTTTCAGGAACACCACAATACCCAAATCGTTGGCTGCTCAAGTCTCTTACATAAAATAATGTAGTATTTGCATATAACCTGTATATATATTCTCTCACATGCCACAGTCATCTCTAGATTATTTATATCATAGTGTAATATAAAGTCCATATAGTTTTCATACTGTGTAGTTTAAGGAATAATGACAATATGGTTGCAACTAAACCTTTTTCACTCTCTAATATTGTTCTAGCGTTCTATACAGTCCTCCTTACCAAGATAATAGTTTTATTCAATCATATCCATTTAGTTCCATATTCTAAGTTCTATAGAAAACCTGGGTTCAGGTAGATGCAACCCTCCACTCCTACCACACACACAGTATTCTCAGTTCATGGCTGGTTAAATTTACTCATAAGTCAAAAGGCCTGGAGAGTCCATTGTATATTTATGTTTTGGGAAGCAGGGTTTTTACTGTGGGTGAAGCAGTGTGGAGATTAGGTGAGGCAAAGCTCTATAGATCTTGGTTTGATCCTCCATTTAAAACACTGACTATACTCTGTTCATGCTGTGAAGAAGTGAAAAATTCACAAGTTCCTCACACACTGTTCTTGCTGGAAATGTTTGACCTAACCCTCATCACGAGAGGTGAGTCAGACAATTCTAGAATGTAGCATGATTTGCAGAAACTCTTTGGGGATTTCACGAGGAGCAGATGGAGGTGATGGGATTGTGTCAATGGATGCAAGAAGAACAAGACAATGTAGTTGGTTTTTTTACTCTTTGGGGGCCTGCCATCCAGCGCCCAAATAAATACACAGAGACTTATTCTTACTTATGAAAGCCCAGCCTTAGCTTGACTTGTTTCTAGACATCTTTTCTAGCTTAAATTATCCAGTTTCTCTTTAACTATATTTTGCCTTTGGGCTTTTTACCTTTCTCTATTCTATATATATTTCTTTCCTTTTTACTCTGTGGCTGACTGTTTGGCTGGGTGGCTGACCCCTGGCGTCCTCCTCTCCTCCTTTTCTCGATCCTCACTCTCTTCCCTAGATTTCTCCTCTTATTTATTCTCCCTGCCTGCCAGCCCTACCTATTTCTCTGTCCTGCCTTGCTATTGGCTGTTCAGCCCTTTATTAGACCAACTAGGTGTTTTGGACAGGCAAAGTAATACAGCTTTACAGAGTAAAACAAATGCAACATAAAATAACGCAACACATCTTTGCATCATTAAACAAATATTCCACAGTATAAAGGGATGTAACACATCTTAAAATAATGTTCCATAACAAGACAAGGCTTGAGTGTGAACCTTTAACTCCATTTTCAGTCAAAGAGAGAGCTATCTATGTAGGATACGGTTGCACAGAGTGGTACCAGCATTTGCCAGCCACAGTTCGGCAGGAGGCAGCTGTGTGTGCCATGCCAACCAAGAGAGCAGCACTTGATGAGTCTTGAGTGAGTTCATTGTATTGTTATTTTGGAAATTTTAAGCAGAAATATGAGTAAAATAAGAAAAAGTGTGTAAAAATAGTAAACAAATAAGAACACAGTTTACTTTAAAATTTCAGAAAACCATAATACTGGAAAGGTTTTGCTTTGTGAAATAAATGACCAAAGCACCCTGAAATCAAAGAGGAAAGGTGACGAGAATGTAGTAGACAAACCATATCACGTAAGAAATGTGAAAGCTGGGCTAGAGAGATGATCCGGTAGTTAAGAGCACTCACTGCTCTTTCTGAGGACTCAAGTGTGGTCTCTGGTACCCATGTAACAGTGCTGAATACCTGTAACTCTAATTTCAGGGGATCTGATGTCATCTTCTGGCATTTGTGGGTGCCTGCACACACATGGGGTACATAAACTCATGTTCACACACATAAACATACATTTTTTGTTTGTTTTTGTTTGTTCGAGACCGGGTTTCTCTGTGTTGTTTTGGTGCCTGTCCTGGATCTCGCTCTGTAGACCAGGCTGGCCTCAAACTCACACAGATCTGCCTGGCTCTGCCTCCCAAGTGCTGGGATTAAAGGCGTGTGCCACCACCGCCTGGCTCAACACATACATTTTTAAAAATATTTTTTATTAAACTTTTTTTTAATATGGTATATTTTGATCATTCTTTTACCCCCCGCCCCCCAAACTCCTCTCAGATCCTCCCTGTGGTGCTCTGAGTGGGAATGGCCCCCACAGGCTCATATATTTGAGTGCTTGGTCCCCATTAATGGAACTTTTGGGGAAGGATTAGGAGGTGTGGCCTTGTTGGAAGAGGTGTGTCATTGGGGGGGCTTGCACTATTCCCAGTTAACTCTCTCCTTCTGCCTCATGCTTGTGGATCAGATGTGAGCTCTCAGCTACTGCTCCAGGGCCGTGTCTACCCGTCTGCTGCCGTGCTCCCTGCCATGATTGGCACGGACTCACTCACCCTCTGAAACTGCAAGCAAAACCTTTATTAAATGCTTGCTTCTGGAAGTTGCTTGGTTATGATGCCTCTTCACAGTGTGTGAAAAGGTATCAAGTTAGAAAAGTCACTAAGACCCTCCCCACTTCACAACTCCCCCAAGTTTATGTTCTTTCCTTCTTTGAAACAAGTAAACAAACCACAAATCATAAACCTAAATAAGCAAAAGACCAGTAAGATAAAAAATAGTACCCTCTCAAATAATTAGTCCACAAAAACAAAAACAAACAAACAAAAACCCCCAAACAAACCAATGCCACAGAGTTTGGAATGTTTTAACCACTTACCCCTGGGCGTGAGGCTAGCCCTGGAGTGTGATTGATATAACTCACTGGAGAAAATGGATTTCCCCCTTGCCAGTGGGTATCAGTTGCAGATAGCTTCTTGGTTGGGGGTAGGACCTCAAGTCCACTTGCCCTTCTCAGCGCTGGGACCCCATTTGGTTTGAAACTGTGCAGATCTTACGTGTGCTGCTACAGGCTCTGTGAGTTTGCTTGGGCATCAGTCTTCTTGTGTCTGGAAGACACAGTTTCCTTAGAGTCACCCATCACGACTGGATCTTCCAATCTCTCCGCCTCCTCTTCTGAATAGATAGATCCCTGAGCCTTGAGGGAAGGGGTCTGATGACATTCCATTTAAGACTGCATGCTCCAAAGTCTCTCATTCTCTGCACATTGTCCAGTAAAATATAAAGTCTTTTTAAAAAGGAAACATGAAGGACTCTTTAGAATGTTTTCTCAAAGACAGCTGACCTTTTACAGGCTTTATCTTCCTCTTTTTTTTTTTCTGAGACAGGTGTGGTTGATATATTGTGCACCCCAATAAACTTATCTGGGGGTCAGAGAACAGGACAGCCACTATATTAAATGTAAAGGTTAGGCAGTGGTAGCACATGCCTTTAATCCTAGCATTCTGGAGGCAGAGATTCATCCAGATCTCTGTGAGTTCAAGGCCACACTGGAAATAGCCAGGCATGGCGACATACACCTTTAATCCCAGCTCTTGCGATCTCATGTCTTCCTTGGGAAAGACACATGCCTTTAATCCCAGGAAGTAATGGCAGGAAGCCGAAAGGTATACAAGGTGTGATGATCAGGAACTAGAAGCTTTTTAGCTTTTAGGCATTTTAGCAGCAGTTCAGCTGAGATCCATTCTGGATGAGGACTCAGAGGCTTCCAGTTTGAGGAAATAGGATTGGCTGAGAAGTTGGTGAGGTGAGGTTATCTGTGGCTTTTTCTGTCTCTCTGATCTTTCAGAATTTACCCCAATACCTGGCTCCATGTATTTCATTTATAAGACCATTTAGCAATTCATTTACAGACAGGGTCTCACCATGTAGCTCTGGCTGTCCTGGAACTCACTCTGTAGACCAGGCTGGCCTCGAACTCGGAGATCTGCCTGCCTCTGCCTCCCAAGTGCTGGGATTAAGGGCATGCACCACTATCCCCAACCAGTCTTTATCATCCTAATTCCAGTGGCCAGACACCCAGAACCCACACCATTTTCCTGTCCTTTAGTTGGATGCTGTTCTGAGGTCGGGAAGCCTGGCCACCTGACTCCTTTCTTCTATGATGCAGACCAATCAGAGCCTCATTTTGAGAAAATTCTGGCAAAATTCTAAAATGTTGCTATTACAAGGGATGAAAAGACTTTATTTTCTAATGCTTTCATTTATACCGTTTACAGTGAAGCTTAGCATTGCTTCTTATTGACCACTTCTTCTTTCACTTCCTCTGATTTCCTTTTTACCTCCCGATTATTTTTTCCCCATTAAATCTCTTGTCTTTTTCTAGTTGCCCAGAAGGCAACTAATATTATATTCTCACTTTTTCCACTAGTTTGTCATAACCGTTAGAAATATTTCCCCAAATTTGGCACCCATCTTTCCATTTTGTTTTAGGATATGTCTTGTATAACAGATGTTTTTAGTATGTTTTACTTTTATCACCTAAAAATGTACTAATTAAAAAAAAAGCAAATATTTCTGGGCTTTCTTTAAAGCTAGTCAGCTCAAATACTATTGAAAAGAGTCACATGCCCCAGTCTAAGTACTGGGACATATAAAGCCAGCCCATAGCTTCCAGCACCATCTTGCAAACACAATTGAACTGGTCTCTTCAGTGTTGTCTGGACAAGGCTGTTACCAATCAAAGGAGTGATGGATAATTGGACTGTGCACATCAGACTCCAAGCATCTAGGAAAGAGAAGACTGTCTTCCAGGTTGCCTTTCAGATCTACAGCACTGTGAGGTTCTGACAGATACAGTAAAAGCCACCCAGACATGCAAGCTCTACTGTGTTTATGAGTTATGAAAAGGTCCAGAGTCAGATCCTACTTTGAAAAAATGAGATGGAAGAGCCAGGAATGATTGTGCACATCTACAATCCCATCACTCAGAAGTCTAAGGCAGGAGGATTGCCAGTTGCAGACCAATCTGGGTTATACAGGGAGTCTCAGGTCAGCTTGGACTACACAGTGAGACTCTGTCTCAAAGAATAAAAACAAAACAAATGTGATGGAAGAGAACAGATCTCCTATTGTACCTTTCTAAGTCCCAGTATCAGAAGGAAGTGGAGGTTTGGAGGAGCAGGTTATTTTACACACTTCCACAGGGGTCACTTGGTACTCAAGGTCTTCTTGGAGACTTCCAAGAAGACTACCCAGCCACTTTGCCTCAGTTGTCTGGCCTGAACCTACACAGAGAAGAGAATACGCTCAGGGTCATCTCTTGTGATTTCAAACACCGGATGTTTCTTTGACTGCTCATATATCACTTTCCACACTTTTAAGATCATACTGCTTTTTTGTTTCATTTTGTTTTGAGGCATTTTCACTATATAATCCAGACTGTCCTCAACCTTGACGTCCTCCTGCCTCAGCCTCCCAAGTGCTGGGATTAAGAGTGTTTGTTTTTGCACTCAGTTGGCATGTGTGCTTTTGATAGAACACTGGATGTAATAATACCCATGCCACCTCATATCTGCGCACCAACTACCTCCCTAATCCATTAAGAATGTCTTACTCTTACTTCAGCATCCATGTTCTCTAATGAGAAAACAACTCAGGATCTTCTTTGAAATTAAAAAATGGCAACTGAAATTATAGCCCTTCTTTCATTAAAAAAATTTGTGTGTGTTTGATGGCTATTCTTGGTTGTCAACTTGACTACATCTGGAATTAACTAAAAACCCCCCAAAAGGGACTTTTTCTCCCCTTAATTTGAAGTGACTCAGGAGGAAGAGACAGGTAGATCTGTGAATTTGAGGCCAGCCTGGTCTACAAAGCAAGTTCCAGGACAGCCAGTCAGGGCTACACAGAGAAACTCTGTCTCCAAAAATCCAAAAAACCCAAACCCCAAACCAACCAACCAAAAAACAAAAACAAAAACAAACAAACAAACAAAAAAAAAAAAACCAAAACAAACAAAAAAACCACAACAGTCTCCCCTCCCCCTGCCAAAATACCACCAATCACCAGAGGGCTGGAGAGTCCTCTTCCAGAGGACTAGGGTTAAATTACCAGGACTCACTTGGCTGTTCACAATCATCTGTAACTCTAGTTACAGGGGATGTGACACATGCTTCTGACCTTGGGCACCAGGTACACATGTGGAGTACGTACATACATGCATGCAGGCAAAACACTCAATAGACACAAAAAACAGAAACAAAAATTCCTAACCGTCACATACAGCTTCTGGGGGCTTGCACTTATTTTGCAAGCACTTCATGGATTGATCCATCCCCCCAGTCAAGATCATTGCCCCCCTTCAAACAGCCTCCTTCCATCTCTATGAGGATAAGAAGGAACACTGGATCCTGCCCTCCTGGGCCCTCCCAGGAAACTTCTCTTTGATAAACACAAACGCTGGGTTCTGATCTCTGACTCCCCAGCTGAAAATCCAGAGACAAGGCCACTTCCGGCTGAGATGAGCATCGTTTAATGCATTTATTAGGCACTTCTATTTTATCTTCTCGGACTTTCCATCTCCCTCCTTCATTCATTTTCATGGTCCTGTTAGACTTTCTGGTTGAGTGGAGTTCTCCTCCCTCAACCCCCACAGGGAGTCAAGATGACATGAAGGAGCTGTGTGAATATGATATGGGAGGACAAGAGACCTTAGACAGGAGACCAAGTTTGCTTTTACCTCCATTGCTAGAAGGGAGACCTCCTCCCATTCTCTTCCGTGAGTGAAGATGAGAGACCATGCTACTTGAAGTTTCAGTTTACAGGCATAAATCTGGATATCCTATTATTACGAGGTTTCTCAGACTGGCGAATTCTAGTTTCTCTTCTTGCTCTTTCCTTCAGTGTTTTGGACATTAGACATTTGTTCTATGCACAACTGGCTCCCCAGAGCCTGGTCTCTACAGCTTTGTCTTCCTCACACCCTTTCCTGCTTGCACGAAGCTTGCCTCTGTGAGTCAGCTCCTCCTAGCACAGTCCCTGCACCTCATCTGGTCCACCTGCATGTGATGGCACAGCACACTCACTAGACAGGGACTGGCACTACCCTTCCTCCCCTCCCCCGCCCCCAAGAAGATACTTCATAACAGGACAGTCTCATTATAGACAAGCTAGTATTCATAATTGCTCCTTTGCATGTATTCACATGATGCTATTTCTTCCAGGCATTGATTGATGTCTACTCAAAATGAGCATGCTTGGAGGAGTTCCCATGCAGCAGGAGCTGTCTGTGCCCTGCCTCCCTGGCTCACTTTGGCACCCGTATCTAAATATGCAACCAGCTTCTTACTATAAGAACCAGTGACTCTGCCATAGAGATTTCAAGAGCATGCTTGACGGACGGAGAGACAAATTAAAATCCTTGGATTTCCTGTTCTTTGAGAAATAATAGAGAGGTTCTTGCTCTCTGATTGGCGCAGCCCTGAAGCATGGTCCAAACCAGAGTTGGCAGGTTTTTCCTTTAAAAGGCCATATAGTAAACATTTTAGACTTGGTAGACTAAGTCTCCATCACATCGCAACTGTCCAGCTCTACATTATAAGGTATAAGCAGCCATAGTATAGACATATACAAATAGATGGGCATGGCTCTGCTACAAATAAAATTTTTATCTGTATCGATTAAAACAAGAATTTCAGGCTGGAGAGATGGCTCAGAGGTTGAGAGCACTGACTGCTCTTCCAGAGGTCCTGAGTTCAACTCCCAGCAGCCTCATGGTGGCTCATAATCCGTAATGAGATCTGGCTCCCTCTTCTGGCCTGAAGACATACATGCAAGCAGAACACTGTATACATAATAAATAAATAAATCTTAAAAAAAAAATTTCAGTAACTTTCATGTCACAGCATATTTTTCTTCCCTGGACTATCTTCCAACCATTTTAAAATCATAATGACCAGTCTTACCTACGGGTCATAGGAACCCAATGGCCTTGGTTTACCTGCTGCAGTTTACTGATCCTAACCTAAGTGGCTTTCCAGAGGTCCCTGGAGAGCTGGGCCTCGTGGCCCACAGCAGGGTCTGCTCATTAGATGCCTTATATTGTTTCTCTCCCTTCCCTGGCTTATTCACCTACATCCCAGGATCATCTTCCAAGTATGCTACTTGTCTCCGAAGCCCTTCCAGATTCCTACTCTGTTCTTCGATCTCTCACCAGACTGGCAAGCTGGGTTTTCTGTTCCCCTTTCTGCCAAGAGGAACAGAACATGGATACTTAGAGCAGGGCAGCTCTGGCAATCACATAGCACAGCACCTGGATCCATATCCCCAGACCCACATATACATCAAGTTTCTGAGCTCTTGACTCTCATCCCACTTCCATTAAGATGCCTCAGTGAAGGAAGTTGTACTCTTGGAGTCACTGACATTGTGTCCTGAATAAGGGGTGTGTGTGTGTGTGTGTGTGTGTGTGTGTGTGTGTGTGTGTGTGTGTATCAGTTACTTTTCTGTTGTGATAAGATGCCATGACCAAAAGCAATTTATGGAGGAAAGAGTTTATTTTGGTTTGTGGTTCCAGAGGGATTAAGAGTCCATTATGTCGAGGAAGCATGCCAGTGAGTGGTAGGCAGGAGCAAGAAGCTGAGAGATCACATTTTATACCTCAGGCACGAAACAGAGCAAGCAGACTGGAAGCAGACAAAGCTATACACTCTCAGAGTCTGCCCTCAGTGATGTCACTTCCTCTGGCACTTTCTAAAGGTTCCATTACATCTTCCAACAGTGCCACAAGCTACAGTCCATGTATTCAGATACCGAGCCTGTGGAGGCCATTCCTCATTTCAACCTCCACAGAGAAGTGATGGAGACACACTCATTGAGTACTCGTCTTGTGACTGCCACTTAAGCTACAGGTACGTGCTGTGCACTCTCAGATCCTCTCCTTCAATTCTATAATGATGAGTAAATAGGAGTTCGTATCATCCAGTTTGCAGGGTGGACACCAAGCTCCAGAGAGGACAAGAGCTGTCGCTGTGGAGGGTGTGACCACTGGTTATCTAATGGCAGTACTGTGCGTCCTCATCCGCTGAGCTCTGAGGATACCGAAGCAGGCAGAGCAGAGACTAAGCTGGTCTTAGAGCTCAGAGGGCTCGCTTGGAGAGAATCAACGTCTACTATGAGTTGACAGGCAGAAGTTATGCCTAAGAAAGTAGAGAAGAGAAGGCAAGACCACAGTGTGACCTTCGGTTCAGAGCCATACCGGAGACATCCAGAGTTGGTCTCATCTGGAGCTTAGAGTGACAGAGAAGCAGACTGTGGGTAGAGGTGAGAGGTGAAGTTGCAGGCTAGAGGACGGTGGATGAACATCCCTAGGAAGTGTTCTAGATAGCTGGGCTTCATCCTAAGGCAATAGAGATACTCCAAGAGCCTTGAAGGCTTCATCTCTTCATCTTTTGCTCCTCAGGCCCCTCTCTGCTTAGAATGGAGAGCTGACAGGAAGGGGGCGGGACTTGATAGAAGGATGACAGTGAATGACAATAACGCGTAGGTCTAGACAGGGGTCTGAGATGGGACCTGGCCAAGGCGAAAGGTAGGAGATTGGTAGGAATTGTAGAAATCAGTAGGATAAGGTGACTAATTGATTAGTTGGACGGGTAAAGGGAAGTTTTCCAGGTGTCTGCTTTGAGGAACTGGGGGGTGGGGGGGACGGCACCTTCCTCACAGAGGGGCAAGGAGGCAGACTTAGTACTGACGTCGGTGTTAACAAACCCAAGTGTGCGTGTGCTCAATTATCCACCCAACAGTTTTGTTGGAGTGCTTCCTACATGCCAGGTACTGTCACTGTGAAGGCACTGGGAGGAAGTGATTCCAAACCTGGGGCCGTAAGGAGAGTCGTGTTTGGCGACAAACACGTGTTTCTTCTGAATAAATAGAATCTCACTTTAACTGAAAGAAGAGTAATGTGGCCACACCACAATATCAGAACCTTGCACATGGGGGGGGGGGGAGGAAGCCTGTCACCCAGACAGCTGCGATGGTTTGAGTAGGTGTCCCACAAAGGCTCATGTGTGAGAGGCTTAGTCTCCAGTTCACGATGCTGTTGGGAGAGGGTAGAACTGTTAGGAGGAGCCTCCTTGATGAAGGGAGTTAGGTCACTGGGGGCATGCAGGAAGCCTTTCTGCTTCCCACCTGCCATGAGATGGGCAGCTTCGATCCACTACGTATTCCCACTGTGGTGTGCTGCCATGCCACAGGCCCAAGGGCAGCGGGGCCAAGTAACCATGGACTAAGACCTCTGAAACTGTGAGCCCACATGAACCTTCTTTCCTCGTGAATTGATGATCTCGGGTATTCTGCCACAGTAACAGAATGCTAACCCAACTTACAGCAAATGTACAAGAGAGATGGAAATAACACATAGTGGTAACACCCCTGATTTCCTCTGAGCCCCCACATCTGGGGCTGCTTTCCGGTTCCAGTCAACCCCAAATACTCTGCTCCTGAGTGTGCAGATGCTGCATCCTGGAAACAAAGCAAGAGCTAATAGTCACATTTTCTGTTTTAAGACAAACTTCGGGGCTTTGGAAGGGGTGGCGGTGGACAAGGAATAATCAAGCGATTGCTAAAGGCCAGAGACTCTTCCTCAGTGATCTCCTGGATGCTCTGGAGAGACGTGCATCTCTCTTTGCCGACATCAGCTATCCATGAACGTTCCTCTACCACCAGCACCTCACAGCTTGACCTCTCTATTGGGATTTCAAATGTGGTTTCTGGCCGGTCCCTGTATATGTCTTCTGAATCCAAGTCCTCTGGTGAAGCTTCATCTTTGGCTATGAGGCACTGTTCAACGATGATATTTTCAATTCTCAGTTCCTCAGTTCCATACAGAGGGTCGCTAGCCATGGAAAGATCTGGGCTGACCACTCTGACGTGGCATGGCAGTTTTGTGACTTGGCACAGCTCCCGCAGGGTCCCTGGTCCAGCATCATCGAACAGCTCCAGGAAGTCTCCTTCTGCGAACAAGGGGAGTTTGACGTGGGCCTTGGTGGCAATGTTCAGGCACTTGAGGACCTCCACCCTGTGCAGCTCTCTGTCAATCTCCGCAGACACCGCGCTCTTCTTCAGAGCCAGGAAGCACTCATTGGCCGTGAAAGATGCCAGAGGCTCCAGGCAGGAGGTGTAGTCCCTGGAGGACCGGAAGCAGAGCTGTCTATGTTGCATGGCTGCAGCCACATCAGAAACAGCACAAAAGTAGCGACCCCTCCTGAGTACCAGGCCCTGGTAGGTGTACGGGATGAGAAAGCACCTCCCTTTCTGTCCTTGAGAAATCTCCGTGGCGAGGAACTTTTTCACTTCTTCAGTCCTGAGGATGGTTAAGAGCTGCCCACACTTCAGAGGCTTCGGGAACGCCTTGTTCTCCGACAGGACCACACTCATTATTTTAATTCTCACTGGGAATCTGTTTGTCTCCATACCGTAGATTTGTTTCATGGTCGTCGTCAGTGTGAGGGGCTGACAATCCAAGCGGGTTATCTCGGTAATATGGATGTCCAAGTCGGAGGGGATGCTGACCTGGTTCTCACCTGGGAAAGTCAAAAGGGAAACAGCATGAGGCTTTTGAGAAAGGAGTGAGTTTGGAAGGAAGCTCGGGTCATGGATTCATAAATTTGTTCATGGGTCTACACTTTATAATCCTCTCCTGTTGGCTGTAACATTTTACCTAGAGTCACATAATATGTTAAACTGACTGGTCGCAGGACGACTTAAGCCTTTTTTTTTTTTTTTTTTTTTTTT
>CABHPR010157994.1:18910-44525 GCA_902168415.1 Peromyscus melanophrys | reverse complement strand
CACATAAAAACATGGTCAACTAGTTAGAGACAGCTGATTGCTAGTTGCCGAGGGCAGGGGACAGGAGGAGGGACGAACAGTTGTTGGGAGCAGAGAATCTCAGGCAGCCAGCAAAAATGTCCTAAAACTGGTTTATGCCAGTGATCACACAGTTGAGTTCTACACTGGAAATGAGTGAACCCTATTATACGCAAAACATGCTCCTGTAAAGCTGAAAAACAAAACAAACCAGGACGACCCTACTCTAGCAATGTTTCTGGAAATACTTCCGGGAAGAAACCAGCCACAGGGGAGCACATTCATCCGAGGAGGCAGCGAGAGGCAGAACTGCATAGCCTTGCTTGCATTTAAAATGCTCCTTTTCCTCCTCTACTCGGCTGCTGGCTGTCTACATCCTGCTGAACACCCTTCAGCAAAGGCTGACTGAATGAAAGTGGAAAATGGAGCGGCAGTCACCATAATCGGCAGGCAGTTGCCTTCTATCATCTGAATGGCTCCGCCTGGGTCGCAGAAGCTGTTTACGTGACATCGCTTTCCTTGTTACCAGGAGCTATTCACCTCAGCAAGTGGGAAATGTCTACCTGCAGAAAATGCAGCACCAGATTCTGTTCACTCCATTAAACTCAAGAGTTCCTGTCCCAGAGTCATCCCGACCCTTCTCCAGGGTGAGGAAGGAACAGGGACACTGCAGTCCGGGATACTGCAACCTCGGACACTGTAACCCTGGACACTGCAGCCCCAGACACTGCCTGGCCCATCACTCATCTCTCTTTTCATACCGTTGAGGCTTTTATTATTAAGAAGGGACACTTGAGTCGAGAAAATCATAGTAACATCTAAACTTTAGCCTTGAAAGGATCTCCTAAAAGCTTACCAGGCAGCAGAGAGCATGTATTAAGTACCGACTGAATGCCAGTCACCACCTCGGGTGGTTCTACAGTCTCTTTTAATCTCTGCCAGCCTGGTGGCAGGTGTTACTCCTCTCTGCCGTAGGTGGGGGAATGCAAGGCCCCTCCAAGGTTAAGCAGTGTTCCTGTCGTCTTGGGTCGCATAAAACAGACTGAGTTGATACCCAGTTTGGCTTTTGCGTAGTGCATTCTTTTTCCTTGATAGCACACTGGCAACTTGGTCGAGTGTATTACAGGGAGTCAGAACTCTTGGAAAATGAGGTGCCGGAAGTTTGTGTCCATAAAGCAAGTGTCATGTGACAAGATGTAAATAATGCGACCCTTCCCACGGTCCACTGCACAGTAAGCCTGTGACTAGGGAGACAGCAGCGGTCAAGGAGAAAGGCGGAGCCTGCAATTGGCAGTCCAAGAGCCAGGGTCACTCCTGAATAAGGAGAGCTTAGGAAGAGGTTGAGGGGGAGCCTCAGGTCTTGTTCCCAGGGTAAACAGCTCAGAGGGCTCTAATTCACAGGAGATTGAGAAGGCCTGGCAGAGACAGTGAGGGCTCAGGGCAGCCGCCCAAACCAACAGTACCTCAGCCACTCCGGAGATGGCAGGCTTACCTCTTCCATTCCATTGGTGATTCCAGCAGCTCCACCATTATGTTGAGGCAGGAGGATGCTAGCTGCTATCATTCAAGTGATTTTGAAGATATGTCAAATGACTCCTCCTGTCTCAGCTGGTGGAGGTGGCTGGGGACCCAGTCATTGACTTATGCTTGTGGCTGTGCCCCTAAGAATCCCCCAGACCATCCTCACTCACGCTTACTCGGAACTATAGTAGCACAATATGCAAGTTGTCTAAGGTAAGTAAACAAAAGCATCCTTGAGGCTAGTGTCTTGGATTCCTGTCATGGAAGCGTGGATGGACACTGCACAGAGATCCCTCAGAGCTGTGTGTGCAGCTGACTTCCCACCTCTGTGCAAAAAGCCTGGTCTCTGAACTCCCTGCAGTCAAGGCAGGACATGCGCATGAACCTTACATTATACAGATGTGGACGTAAGGCCCGAGTATGGAGATGTAAAGTTAATATCCTTGTCTCCAGTCCTGCCCGTCCAGCTTCCTGCTTCTGTGCTGGTGTGTACTCCTGTTCCAAGGCTGCTGGCCTTGCACGAGGTCCAGTAACTCCTAGCTGGCTGGTCATGTCCTGTGGGTGAGGACACTTTTTCAGTCCCTTCTCTGTTCAAGTCCCACATACATAATGGGGACTTGGTACATAATGCTATCCCCTCTTGGTATCTTCAGGGCATTGGCTCCAGGATGATCATATCAGACTCCAACACATTATTCACGATCATTTCCCCAAATCAAGATCTTTACTTATCCCTTTTACAGGTGCCTTCCTCAGCCACCAAGAAAACCCTTTGTTTCCTGCTCAGAATGCCTCTTAGGAGCTGCAGCACAGTAGGAGGGAGCATGCTTAGTATGTGTGAGGGCCTGCGCTCAATCCTGACATCACCAAAGACAAAAAACAAGCCCTCACATGTGCTTTGCTTTTTTTTTTTTTTGGTTTTTAGAAAAGGGGTTTCTCTGTGTAGCTTTGCGCCTTTCCTGGAGCTCACTTGGTAGCCCAGGCTGGCCTCGAACTCACAGAGATCTGCCTGCCTCTGCCTCCCGAGTGCTGGGATTAAAGGCATGCGCCACCAACGCCCAGCTCCTCACATGTATTCTTGACCCAAAATTTCTCTGTCACCACTTTCCTATTTATATCCCACTTTATTCTCACTCCTTAGTATTATCCAGCAATTTGCTATATATACAAAGTGTCATCAATTTATCCATTTTTACCAAATAATATGTTGTCTACTATTATCCTTCAAAAATTAATGCATATTAGAGATTTTCCCCATGTCACCACACACAGATGCTTTCTCTCCCCTCTCTCCCCCCCCAAGACAGGGTTTCTCTGTGTCAGAGCCCTGGCTGTCCTGGAACTCGATTTAAAGACCAGGCTGGCCTTGAACTCATAGAGATTCGCCTGCCCCTGCCTCCCGAGTGCTGGGATTAAAGGGGTGTGCTACCACACCTTGCCCCAGATGCCTTGTTTTTAATAGTGTAGAAGTTACCACAGCATGTATACTCTGAGTGCACACACATTTCTTACTGGTGAATGCTTAGGTTATCTTTCTAACATCATTTCTTCCCTCCTTCCATCTTAACACACCCCAGCTCTGTTCCATTAATTCCCTCTCCTCCTGGCTCCAGAAGAGTGTACCAGTTAGCCTAAGCCCATCAGAACTGGAGAGGGTTGCTGATCCAGGAATGTATAGCTGGAGTTGATCTATGAGACTGAAGGTTGGGGCTCACAGTTCATGTTTGGGGGAGACTCTTCAACACTGCCTTCTATCCACTTCTGTCCTCTGGACAGGCTCAAGTGACTGAGAGTTCAACTGCTCCAGAAATGGCAGAGCTCACCAAGGAAAGACCCGTGTCTCTGATGACATCTGTTAGTGTGTCACACCACAGCTGGGCTCTTCAACTCTGGAACTGTAATCGTGTGAGTGGATAACTTCCCTGCCTTTTAAGCTGGTTGGAATTAGAGTCTCTGGGTTTTCTGTGTCTCAGCAGCAGGAAGGTTTTGTCAGTTTATAGTGTGAATGGTGCTTATCAGAAACTAGCCATGCCATTAGGGTCTGTCGAGTGAATACACATTGCAGTGTGTCCATGGAGGTGCCGTGCACAAAGTGTATGCCTGGCTTCACCTCTAATGACTTCCTCAGGATACATTTCCAAACATAGAACGGATGTGTCAGGAAAACGTTGCACACGTTTGGATTTTCCCTTTACTTGTAGAGCAGTTTTACCTAGCGTGAAGCGCTATCTATCTATCCAGATATCTGGATCTATCCAGAGGGGAAGACCTCAAGGCAGAACCATACTAGTGACGCGTGTCTGGGATCGAGTTTGCATGTGTCATCGAGGGCACAGGGACGAACAGAGAAGAAGACTGTAAGTGTGTGTGCCAAATGCTAACCACACTCTCCAGGTGACACAACCCATTCATGGCCTTCATTCTTTGGTGTTCCTCCATATTATTCTGTTTGTTTTACAATAAGCACGGAACAGATCCCTTCCCCAAATGAATAAAGCCATCCACAGCATTTCCACCAGCTTTATATTTCTTGTGGTTTGCCTTACACCAAATGAACACAATGCTATGAAAATACCATGCAACAAAGTTGAAGGCTTTCTTATTTGAGAGAAAAGCATGCTGTAATCCATAGGCAGCTGGGGTTGTGTTTTGGTGGAATTGAGGCACAACTTAGTACAGTCTCTAAAAAAAAAATCTCCATTTAGAACCTCATTATTCACCATCACACATGGTTAGTTGGGACTCACAGTTGAGGATTTTCCTGGCCTCAGACTTCCTGGGTGGCGGTTTATAGAAATATGTGACTTGAACATTAAAACAGTCTTGTTCACTTTTTGTTTACACTGCAATTTGGAAAATTAAATTGTTTAAGGCAAAATTGTTTGAGTAAGCACCATGTCTTCTTTTTAATCCGATTGTAGTTTCTAAATTCATTTTTAATATACAAGGAAGCTGGAAATTAGCCCGATACCCAGTGGGGCAGAAAACTTACTTATCTTGATGAGAAAAAGAAGTTGGGGAACACCCCATCTTATAATAAAAGGTGACAGCAAATGGCTTCTTGTATGAATGACTTAATCCGGTTGGCACTTGCTGTTGTTTGGGTTAACTGCTCTGAGCCGCAGTGTACTTTTAGTACCCGTGGGCAAACCTGGGAGCTTGTGTTGGACACCCCCTGAAGAATCATGGAGACAGAGGATTGCTCTTTATGTTTTCCATCACTGACATATGTTTCAAGAACATGTCACACGCTGGAACCACATGTCAACTGGATGTCATTAGTTTCCAGTCGTTTCTAAATTCCTTTTTTTTCCAAGACGGTCTCACTATACAGACCTGGCTGGCTTCAAAATTACAGAAATCCTCATGCCTGTGCCTCCTGTGAACTAGACTTAAAGGCGTGGGCCATCACGTCCACCTGAGTTTTAAATCGTTGACATGTACTAACTGTATGTTAATGGGGCTCAGTGGGACATGTCAATGTTTTTTCCCAAAATTTTTTTAAAAGACTTTTCATTTTGTGTATGTGTGTGGGTTTGTGCACATGAGTGCAGGTCTGCTAAGGCTGGAAGTGGGTTCCTGGTCCCTTGCTGCTGGAGTCACAGGTGGTTGTGAGCCACACAGAGTGTATGCTGGGAACCCAGCTCAGGTTCTCTGCAAGAGCAGTATGTGTTCTTATCACCTCGGCCAACTCTGCTGCTCTGCAGTGTTATGTTTCAATACACACACACACACACACTCACACACTGTTCGCACTGGCCAAATCTAGCCTCCCCATGTAGATACCACCCACTTACAATATGGAGTAACAGGAATTGTCTTTTAGAAGACTGTCTTTTGGGTTTTGAGTCACTCTACATGCGGGGAAGAATTTCGTGGTTGCTTTCAGATGGGCCTTTATCAAGACTTCTTAGTGCCCGCCAGACACTCCACCACTAGGGGGCAAGCTTGAGTCAGTTAGCCCTTCATAGGTTTTCCATCCGCTGCCTTTTTCCATCCGCTGCCTTCCTTTAAAGTGCCCAGACTGGGCATTGTGTGCACACCTTTAATCCCAGTGCTCGGGAGGTAGAGGCAGTAGGATCTTTGTGAGTTCCAGGATAGCCAGGGCTACACAGAGAAAACAAAAAACAAAAACAAAAACAAAAAAAAAAAAAAGAAAGAAAGAAAAGAAAAGAAAAAAAGTGCCCAGGGAAGGCAAATGGTCAGGGGCTTTCTTTTCTCCATAAACACAGTTCGGTTAGCCATGTTCTTCAAGGCTCAGGCAGGCTGAAGCCACCTTCTCACACTCTCTCCCCAGTGTTGCCCGAGTTCCTCTGCCTCTCTTACTATGCAGCTGTCTCTACCAGATCTCTCCTCTGAGATTCTGTAGACACCACCAGGGTGTTGGCAGGCAGGTGAAGTGGCTGTGTGTGCGCGTGCGTGCGTGCTGTAGTGTGTGTATGTGTGTGTGTGTGTGTGTGTGTGTGTGTGTGTGTGTGTGTGTGTTGCACTGAGATTGTTTTACTCAATCTGTTTCACAAATGTAGGTTCTGAGACCCAACGGTTACACCCACTTGGCATCTTCAACCACCTTCAGTGATATTATCCTGCAAACTGCAAACTGAAAGCCTTGACCTCCCTCCAAACCAGTTCCCCCCCCCCCCCCCCCCCCCCCCCTCCCTTGGAAGTAAACACAACAGCCCCCCCGCCCCCCCCCCCCCCCCAGCCCCCGACTTACTCTTAAGTCAGAAGCCGGGGCTCAGACTGGAGTCTGCACTTTCATCTAATCCATCACCAAGTTCTAGCGGATCTCCTGAAGCAGGTCTTGGGTGTATCCGTTTCTCTTTAAGGCAATCATTTCTACCATATCCAGGCCAGCACTGAGCCACCACAGGAGCCTCACTCCATCCACTCACCACAAATTTGCACAGTGACTGCTACAGCTTCAGTATGCACCCCAGATTTCAGGGAAGCTTAATCCCTGTTCACCTGCTACTCGTATTTGGAGATAGGGACTTTGGTAGTGATAAGGAGTGGGTGGTGGTGTAAGAGTGGGCTCTCTGTGGTCGAACTGGCAGAGGATTTTACATGTATATGGCTCAAATTTTGCTCTCCATGCACTCTTTCTAAGAAAGCTACTAGGAGATGTCTCTTCCCCAAATTAAACGGTGGGAATCCACCCAGGGAGTGCAGGAACATGAGAAGGGTGCCAGGGGAGCAGCCAAGGCTGGGAGGGGGCTGAGTTACAAGAAGAAGGACTTATAGGGAATGGCAGAATGGATCAGCCTGAGGGGTTTGAACAGACTGGGGAATAGGAATGGCAGAAGATTTGAGGATAAGTTAGCAATTGATACAGAGAAAACCATAGCAGAAGAGCTATGCCAGCCAGGCATGGTGGTATACACCCATAATACAAGTACTCCATAGGCCGGGACAAGAGGATCGTGAGTTCAAGGCCAACCTGGGCTATACAATGAGTTCTAGGCTAGCTTGAGATAAAAAAAAAAAAAGTTACAAAAGAAGAGTGACTTAACTGTTCTGCTCTGTGGCTCAGCTGTGAATAATTTAATTGTTAACTATGTAAATCCTGTGTGTGTCTATGTAGACTAGGGTAGAAAGAGAAAGAGGTCCATATTTCTGCCTTATGAAACAGAAACGATCTAAAAGTGAGACAGAGTCAAAAAGGCTAGTACAGGTGGCCCTCCACAACTGCAAGTTCACGTCGATGACTGATGACATGGCTGAGGACTGAAAATATCTGGAAAAACATTGCATCTGTACTGGACACACACATTTTATTTCGTTCCCTAAACAATACAGCGCAACAATGATTCTCAGAATGTTTACATTGTATCAGGTAGTGTAAGTCACCTCAAGGTGGTTTAACACATAGGTATGCAAATCCTGTGTGCCGTATATAAAGGACTTACACGGGCATCTGTAGATTTTAGTATTCACAGGGGATCCTTGAGCAAACCCCGGTGGAAACCGAAGGATGCATTTTACTTAGAAATACGGAGACAAAGCAGAAGAAAGAGCTAACAGAGCGGCTGCTTTGAAGGAGTTAGAACTGGGGTAGAGAAAGAAGTCTGTGCATGCGAGCATATTTGTGTGTGTATGTATATGTGTGTATATATGTATATGTATGTGTATGTATATGTGGTGTATATGTATATGTGTGTATGTATGTGTGTGCATATATGTATATGCATGTGTGTATATGTGTGTATGGAACTGCATGGAAAGGAAAAGAAAAGAGAAAACAGGAAGAGCAGGAGAAAGGGGAAGGAGGGAACAAGGAGTGCTATTGCGTTAGTTCATATAAACATAATCACAATTTGTAACAACTTACTGAATGCCCTTCTGTAGAGCACTCACATCTTTTTTTAAACATTTACTATTATTTTTTAACGTGTTTTTTGCCTACACGTGTTCATGGTATGTGTGCAGTGGCCATGGAGTCCAGAAGAGGGCGTTGGATCCCCTGGAGCTAGAATTACAGACAGCTGTGAGCCCCCATGTGGGTGCTGAGAACAGAACCTCTTAACCATGGTGCCATCTGGCCAGCTCCGAGCACTCACATTTGAAAATGAAACAGCATTCTGTTTTAACCTGAAGAAATGAATCAGGTCCCATAGAGCCAGACTCAGAGGATTATTCAGTACCTGGCAGGCCACGTGCTGAAGGATGGGGAGAGTCAGACAGTTGGAGAAAAATATGGTGGGGTAAATAGTGATCAGTGGGGCTGGAGGTGTGGTGCAGGGGAGACCTTGCTTGTCTAGCATGTGAGGTTGGGGGTTCCAACCCCAACACTGAAAGAAAGAAAAGAAAGAAAGAGAGAAAGAAAGAAAGAAAGAAAGAAAGAAAGAAAGAAAGAAAGAAAGAAAGAAAGAAAGGGAGGAAGGAAGGAAGGAAGGAAGGAAGGAAGAAAAGAAAGAAAGAAAGAAAGAAAGAAAGAAAGAAAGAAAGAAAGAAAGAAAAGGAAGGAAGAAAGAAAGAAAGAAAGACCCATGCTTGTTTTGTTAATCTTCAGGTCCCTAGAGACTCCTGCAAGGCTGAGTTCAGAGAGCTGTGGAAGGATGGATCTGGGCCTGGGCTTGAGAAGAAGTGGGTACCTGGCCTGCCCATGGAAGAGGATGGGGACAAGCAGGAATAAAGAGGAAGAGTGTCCCTGTGCTTATTCGATTAGGGGTACAGAGGTACACGTCAGAGGAAGTTTAGAAATTTGAGCTTGGAATACCATGCTCAACAGAGAGCCTGACCAGAGGGTTGGCTTGCTCACTGAGCGCAGGTGGGTAGTTACCCAGGCTGAGAACTCAACATCATGCATGGAAGTGCTGATGGGTACCTCCTCGTGGAAGCGAGCAGAAGGCAGAAGCCTGTCTGTACCTTTAGTGCAGTTGTTTACCTTTGGGGTCACAATTTGACATCAGGGCAGACTTTTGTGCAAAGGCTGGTATCGCAATGTTACTGCTTATGGGAAGAAAGAAGACAGTCCTAATTTACCCTTCCTTCTCTTTGGGGGATAATTTTAATAGCAATGTAAATATAGACATATGCCTGCACATATTTTTGTGTATGTTCACAATGTGTGGCTTTAAAACGATATTTGCAAAGAATTTGGTGAGTTACTATGTTACAATGACAGTGGGAAATAAAGTGATGTCTGCTATCAAGACCTATATTTGACCTATCATAGCTGTCCCCTTTACCTATGGAGGATATATTTTAGGCTTGGCAGCAGAGACCTGAAACCACCAACTGTCAATCAGCTTTGCATTACTATATCGAGATACAAAAGTTAACCAACTCACAAAAAGAACACGTTTATTTCAGCTCACAGTGTTGGGGTTTTAGCCCGTGGCCTCTGCCACTGTCATTTTTGGCCCCGTGAGAAGATAGTACAACATGGTGGAGAAATGTGTTTACCTCACAGCTCCCAGGAACCAAAGACAGAGGAAAAAGAGGAGATGGAGTTTCAACTTCCCCCACCAGAGCCCTTAATCACCTAACTCCCTTCCACTAAGTTCTACTTTCTAATGATGTAAGGGCTGGGGCCAAACCTTCACCAAGCCTTGATGGGACATTCTAGACCCAAATAACAGAAATGGCTAATAACCACATCAAATGATTATGACAATATACTATAAGAAAAGTTCCGTGGATATGGTCTCTCTCTTAACATATTTTTATTTTCACCTTTCATTTAAAAGAAGTATTTTGCAGCTTTTCATTGGCTCATTAAAGCTATTCTTGTGCTTTGGGACCATTAAGAAAAAAAAAAAGGCTAGTTGAAATTCATCACTGTGAGACTACGGCATTTTATGAGATAACCCAAGGAGCTGCTAATCCACTAGTAGCCGGGTGACATGGACAAGCTGGGTTGAGAGAGATTTACATCCTGGGCAGGGATGGGACAGGAGGTCAGCACACTGTCTGGAGCCACATGCAACTTCAGACTTCTGCACCACTGGCTTCTGAGATTTTTCCATTTAATATTTTTTGGCTCAAAATGTTTTACATGCAATTGAGGAAAGCAAAATCTAGGAGGGAGGGGGAAGGAGGACTAATGTACACAAGAAACCAAACAAAGCCCCACTAACAACAATAAACAAACAAACAAACACCTGGAAATAGTTTGTGTACTGTCACCAGCGGCAGGAGTGACCAGTCTTTCTTGGCACGCACACTATTCCAACTTTACGTAATGCATACATGTTGCTGGTGAATAGAAAGTGTAATAAATGCTAGTAAGAGAGAGGAGAGCATCATAGTTCTGAGCCACTGAAGTAAAGTTACTAACATACACCTTCTTCAAAGACGGCCTGGCATCCTTAGTCCTCTCTAACACCTGCGGCTAATTTTGTTTCTGCACACTTATATCAAATGCTGAATTTTTATCAAGTTAATCGGAAGTTCAATGCCCTTCCTGTCTAGCTGCAGAGTTATTGTGCATCTTGAATTATTCTTCATATTCTCTGCCAGAGGCCTCTAGCTCATTCGGTGTTTCAAGAAGTTACCATGCTGCTCCTTTTTAAGCGGATCAATAAAGCTTTTTATTAGATTTTCTCCCAGGTACACAGCAGTCATAATTAACAAACTCAGCTGTCATTCAAGCTGGAGCATATCAAATCTAAAGGCCACAGAGTGTGTTCTCAGACAGTGCCGCGCACGTCTTCCTGAAAACAAGATAATGTCGGGCAAGAGGGAGACCTATAAATATTGCATTCAGGAACACTGACATTGACCTACACTCTTTGACAGAAACATTAAAACACGGAGCGCTCTGACATATCTCTGAGATTTCTATTCCCAAAGGCAGCCAGGCGTCAGGCCTTGGGCATGGCTGACAATTCTGAAAGGTCTTCTACCTATTTTCTGTTTTCTTGTCACACAGAAAAGGCTAGATGGCTTCTCCTCCTGGCCTAGCTGGTAAATTGGTTCTGTAGAACCCCAGACAGATGAACACATCCTTCCTTAAGCCAGAGAGCTTTCTCAGAGTTGAAGCTCCTTGTTAGTTCTTAAACCTATCCTTTCCTCTCTGCCTGCAGAAGAGCTCTAGACACACTCACATGGCACCACGGGGAGACATAGATTCCATTGATTGCCAAGGAGGACTCTGAGGACAGAAACTCTGAGAGGCTCAGGGCAGTTTGCTTCCCTAATACTGTGCAGGATCACAAGATGGCACTGTCACCACAGCAAAGGTGTTTTGATCCCGTCCCTGCAGGGAGAATGTGGATTTCCGGCACACAGACTCACCTAGGTCCATGTGTGGCTCCCGGTAGGAATGATGCCCCATCCTGGTTCTATGCTTGGGGACAGATGCATAATTAAAGGATGCGCTTTTAGTTTGTGACTGGGTGACTTTAATGTGTTAACAGTATACCAACACCATAGGAAAGCACATCTGTAAACATAGTTTTTACACAGTTGCTCTGGGCAGGGTCATTTTTTTTTCTCCATAAAGAATATATAAATGGAGAAAATAAACTGCACTTAAAACTCCGGAGCAATTTTTGTTCCATAAATTCTCCAACAGACACCATAATTTTTAAAATAAGATTTTTATATTTCCTATCAATGGTGCTGTAACAGCTCCTTATATCAAGTTCAACTGGAAAGCCCTTAATTCAAAATCTCAAGGAATGATAGGGTTTGTTTTTGTTTTTTGTTTTTTGTTTCAACTTGACATAAACTGGAGTCATCTGAGAAGAGGAAATCTCAACTGAGAAAATACCTCCATCAGCTTGGCCTGTAGACAAGTCTTGGGGGCATTTTCTTAATTGTTGATTGAGGGTGGGAGGGTCCAGGTCACTGTGGACTGTACCATCCCTGGGCTGATGGTCCTGGTGCTTTAAGAAAGCAGACTGAGCAAGCCATGGGGAGCAAGTCAGTAAACAGCAGGACTCCCACCTGCTCCATGGCCTCTGCTTCGCTTCCTGCCTCTAGTTCCTGCCCTGGCTTCCCTCAGTGACAGACCATAATTACAAGCTGAAATAAACCATTTCTTCCCCAAGCTGCTTTTGGTCATGGTGTTCATTGCAGCAATAGAAATTTTAAGTAAGGCACAAGGACAGTAGCGGGGAGCGCGGTGATTTTCCAGACAACTTACAACAGCACAGAAGTCACACAAGGAGAGATGCCTGGGAGTCCACTTGCTGGGCTGTTCCCAGCAAAGATGTCTTCCAGTCAGACAAGGAGGTCCTGCACACATTCACTTGGTCCTGGAGGAGAACCTAGTAGAGTCAGCAGAGTGGGGTGGGGGGAGGCTTCCAGGAGCTTCCAGATGGGAAGTGTGGCAGGTGCTCACCCACGCTCCAGGTGGAAGTCTCACAAGGCCCCCACACCCACCTTCATCACCACCTGTGCTGGCACCTGTTCTGGAAGCCCCTTGCTGGCCCACAAAGTGATGGTACTCCACAGATTTGTGGTGTGAGCTGGAGAGGACAGTGATGTGGCTGAGTCACGGTGAGTATAATGTACAAAAAAGTGATGAACAGAACAAGACATTGTGTAAGAGCCACACTGAGCTCTTGAGGGATCATTTGACAAACATCCATCCTATAGCGTCATAGACCCCAGGAAAGGTGTTTGTTAGTAGTTGTGGTCGGGGGGGGGGATGGACAAGGAGATTTCTATAAGAAGGTGTTTGAACACCCCAGCAAATGGACTCCCAGGCACAGCTCCTTGTGAGACTATTGTGCTGTAGCAAATTGCCTGGAAATCACTGCTCTCCCCACTTTATCTCTACCCTGGGTCTTCATTAGGGTGTCTATTGCTGTGATGAACACATGACCAAGAACAGAACCAGCCCCGTGATCCACAGATGGAGTCAGGAACTAGGCCAGTAGCTGGGCTCTGCCAAGTGATCTGCCTTTACGGTACTTTGTTCCCCCAACCTCTCTGAGGATATCACCCTGTTTATTACTGATGAAGACACACGGTGTCACAGTGATTGTCTGCCTTTGTCCATTATCACACAGGACATCAAAAAGTCTGGAAAGGGAGGAAGGCCTGGAACACTGACTCTGTAGCAGCTACCAACTGAGGACAGTGCTGGCCAAGAGCTCCAGGCTCTGGAAACCCTGACTGTATGCTGCCCCTGAGCAGCCTGACCCTCCAGTCCTGTGAGCTGCATTATGCCTCAGGTCCACAGCAGGGTCGTGGTGAAGAAACCGGGCCTCACAGAGGTCAGCTCTCCAAGGGCTTCACTGCCGACCAGCTGGGATGTGCCCCTCATGAGGCTGCACTCCACCCTCTCTGTCACTCGTTTCCCTCTGGAACCCTACCTGGTGGGTACCACTTGTGACAGGTGAGACCGATTGACAGATTGTCAGATTGACAGGCTCTAGAATCAGGAAGAGACAGGCCTCCGGGTGTGTCTGTGAGGGAGTTTCTAGACTGGGTTAATTGCAGTAGGGAAACCCTCCCTAAACGGGTCACACCGTTCTGTGGGCTGGAGTCCCAGACTGAATGTAAAGGAAACAGAGCTGAGCGCTCCCCACTCTGTTTCCGATGGTGGATACAATGTGACTGGTTGTCTCAAATAAACACTCTTTCGTTGCTTGGCTCTTGTCAGATATTTTGTGTAGCAAGAAAAGTAAACAATTGACCTGAAATGTTACTAGTGCCCCAAGGGAATACCTCCTCTCCTCTGTAGGTCTCTAGGATGAACTTGCAGGGCCCCAGAGCCCCAGGGGCAATGCGGCAACGCCGGCAACACATGAACCTGTTTCTGAACAACCATCCCTTCCCCACTCCACAACCTTTTCTCAGAGCCGCCATGTTCTTGCCCTTCATCGACTCCACTCCCTCACATCTCCTGAAAGCTTGTGTCCCAACCTCCTGCCGTCTCTGTCTCTGCAAACCCCACATCATCCAGTCAGCTCTGTATGGCCACAGTTCTCCAGATTCCAAATCTAGCGACTGGATTCTAGCTAGCTGTCCCCGCAACAACCTCACTTCTAACACTACCCTCCCCTCCCCTTCAGCTCTCAATAACGCACATTTCACAGTTTAAGCCTGATGGTCCTCAAACCTTAGGATACGTTGGAGTCTTCTAAAGGGCACGCTCAAGTACATAGCGTTCTGAGTGTGCCGTCCTGTGGGCACAGGAAAGCACATTTCTACCAAATACTCAGGGATGTCACCAGGGGACCACACTTGAGAGAGGAGCAGCTTTGAGCTGTGCTCAGCCCTGACTGCTTATTATAGTCACCTGGGGAGCCTTAGCAGCCAGCCAGGCCCAGCTCCACCATAGCCTAATTAAATCAGGTGTTCCAGAGTAAGGCTACCACAGGCTTTTAGAGCCCACCAGGGACTGTGATGCACAGCCAAGACCATCTAGTGCCCTAAAGATCTTGACTCGCCCTTATTTCTTTGGTCCCCTGCTTCAGGAGACCCTCTGTGTTCTCACCTTGCTTAGCAGAACCACAGACAGACTTACATCAATCCGACTTTCTGCTGTTTCCATGGCTGAACCCGAGCCACTCAACACACACAGATTAGGACCACTAAATGTTATCTCCAGCCGCTGTGGCCAGGAGCTTGGAGCGAGTGCATCCCAAAGCCCTTGATGGTCCCTGTCAACTTGACATCCCTTCCGTCCCACCCAGGATGTAAACGATGCCCTGGCCAGTGTATCTGCCCTGTATTCACTGTGTGCTTGACAATCACCAGGCAGCCATTTCTGCGGGAATCACAGTGTCTGTTTTCAGGACATGGTGAACAAGAGTAGAAACGCTGGTGTGGATATGGAGAAAGGCAGCTCTTACACACTGTGGGTGGGAGTGTGAACTAGTGTGACTATGTTGAACATCACTCCAGAGATTTCTCAAAAAACTAGAAAGAAGGTACCATACGACCTAGCTATCCCACATTTGGGCACATACACAAAGGACTCTCTATCTTACCATAGAGATACCCATACACCCACCTCCATTACTGCTCTGGTCACACTAGCTAGAAAGTTGGAATTAGCCTACACATCTACCAGCTGATGGGTAATGAAGAACCACCATATACTCAGTGGAATTTTACCCAACTGTAAAGAAAAAGAAAATTATGAAAATTTCAGGAAAATAGATGAAACTGGAAAATAGATACTGAATGAAGTGGCCCAAGCCCAGAAAGTCAAATATGCGTTCTGTTCGTTCTGTCCCATGTGATGACGGCTTTGAAGTTGTAGTTGTTTGGAATGTCTGTAGACACCTAGAAGTGGCAACGGGGCCACAGAAGAATGAATAAGTGGCTGTAAGTGGGATGGGGATGGTGGAACACTGATGCTATGGAAAGGGAGGACTCCCGGAGTGGTCTCCTCTACTGCCAATGCTCCCACCACTGTGATGCCTGGTGCCAATTCTCCCACCATGATGTCTGGTACCACATGTTCCCACCACTGTGATGCCTGGTGCCAATGCTCCCACCATGATGCATGGTGCCATGTGGGGCCAGACACCTTTAGAATGAGAAGTGTGAAGCGGTGAGCTCTTCTGCTTTTCAGTTATTTTTGCAGGGATTTTGCCACGATAATGGAGGCTGTTTAATAAGAGATGCAGTGAACTTTGGGGAAATAGATGAATCTGTTATCTGTTCAGCCAAGGAAGGCTGAAGCTCCCATTTCTTCTTCCCAGTGCACACTGGGTATGTGAGTGAGTCTGCACTCAGCATTTGGGCACCAGAAGCTTAATAGGAGCCAGCAAGAGCATGCTGCTTGCTACTTATCCTTTTTACATCAGAACTCCCCATTTATAAATCAGAGATTATTGTGCCTCTTCCCAGACTTAATTTAACTTAATGTCATTCACAGGGATTAAATTGTGGTCTTAAAGACTTTTCTCAACCTTGCTTGGAAGATATTATAAAAGGGTAAAGCATGTGGTGGTATCATCATGCATCAGCCTTGTGAGCTTTCAACTGTGTGTCTAAGCTGTCTAAGATGCCAGATTAACTCTAAAATATAAAGACCCATACAACCACAGGAATGGAAACCGAGTCAAATACTAAGGCAAATTGAAAGAAGTCACAGATACATTCTTCTTGCTAAGTAAGCAAGCTCTATAATATACAGCTCCAGCTTCCTTCTCCACGAGGATGGAATGCCTATGTCTAATTACCAGTATATCATAAGAGAATAACATCCGGTTTCTAATGTCTTAGCACTGTGGGTTCATCAGGGGAAGACCAGGGATGGCCTTGGCTTCCTTCTCGGGTAATTGTAATCATCGTCAACAATGAGGAAAGAGACAGCAATGGGAGTGTCCAGCATAGAGTGTCTTCAGTAAATGGCACAATGATGCCAGGACAGGAAAAAGATAGCAGAGTTTAAAGGCACTGCCTTGATGTGGGAGCAGGGACCATGCCCTGGGCCAGCTGGTGTGGTTGGCTGCAACATGCTACCCCCATCCAGTTAGCCCTACTGGGTGCCACCTGAGGGAGGAGTCCTTTGGCTGTGCTGTCCTTAGCAACATCCCTCAACAGAGAACTTCACTGGTCACCTGTTTGTTATTCAATTCATCAACACTCTCAAGTTCTACCCTATAGGAAGTTAGCCACGAAAACCAAACAAAACCAACCAACCAACCAAACAAAAACAGTCACACTCACTGTCTTCTGGATTAATCCAGATACGTATGTTTCTCTCGGGTCTTTGAGGGTGGCTTTTGCCCTCCACACTCAACCTGGTTTCTCAAGATGATGGCAGCGAGGCTGAAGAGGCCACCTTCGCTGACTAACTTGCAGATTTGAAGGTGTAATGGCGCAGCTTCCAGTCTCTGATTAGTTTAATGAATCTAGCCTTCTGATGACTCTGAAGGAAAATGTATTCCTGAGTGCAAAGAGCTGTCAGGTTTTCATTACTGCCGAGGAGCAGGGCACCTGTGGAGAAAGGCTGAGTGCAGATGAGGGGCTCAGTGGTGAGGAAAAATGGCTAGTGTATCCTGATGACACTCCTGTCATCTACTTTAGGGAACAATTCAATCCATGGCTTCATCTTCAGAGTAAGTGTCCTAGAGATTCTCAGTTCATTCTTGCGGCCCTTCTAGAAAGATCCCTGACCAGTACCTCTCTCCTATTCATCCCATTACTGACATAGACCTATGTGGCCATGTTTGAACAAACTCATAGTACAAATATGCTCTTTTCTAAGATGGGGCCAGTTCCCTAATTTACTATGGAGGACCGTGTGACCTTTAGAATTAGGAAGATTCAATCAGGCTAGCTAATGTATCAGTTACTTCATCAAGCCATTGGTTTTTGTGGTAGGCATGTTTAAAATCTGTTTCAGTGATTTTTGACACACCCAAGACATCATTATCCCCTGTGGTCAGCATTCAGTGCAGCAGGTCACAAAAACAGGTCACAAAAACATTATCTTCTTTGATTAGTATCTCACCTTCCCCCAGCCCTCCCCATTCTCTCCAGCCTCAGGAGTCACGGTTCTCATCTGTTGCTACACTTTCACTTTTTTAGATTCCACTTATCAGAGAGGCTATATAGTATGTATCTTTCCAAATCTCACTTATTTATTTCACTTACCATAATGTCTATCAATTCTAGCCATGTTGTTGGAAATGTCAGACTTTTATCTTTATAAAAGAGGTATAATATTCCATCACTTATCTGCACCCACTCATCCATTGATGGACACTTAGATCGCATCCATATCTTAACTACTGTGAATCACAATGACAAAGAAGATAAATTTCAATACAAACAAGTTAATAGATGTTTGTACTTGCTGGTTTTGTGTGTCAACTTGACACAAGCTAGAGTCATCAGAGAGGAAGGAGCCTCAGCTGAGGAAATGCCTCCATGAGATCCAGCTGTAAGACATTTTCTCAATTAGTGATCAATGGGGGAGGGCCCAGTCCATGGTGGGTGGTGTTATCCTTTGGCTGGTGGTCCTGGGTTCTATAAGAAAGCAGGCTGAGCAAGCTAGGGGAAACAAGCCAGTAAGTAGCACCCCTCCATGGCCTCTGCATCAGCTCCTGCTTCCGGGTTCCTGCCTTGCTTCAGTTCCTGTTCTGACTTCTTCCAATGATGGACTATGATCTGGAAGTGGAAGCCAAATCAACCCTTTCCTCCCTAACTTGCTTTTTGGTCATGGCGTTTTGTCGCAGCAATAGAAACCCTGACTACGACAACGTCTTCCTGATATATTAGAATAGACCAAAATACACAACTTCAAGAAGAAACATGACTATGCTCTTCTAAGGGTCTTAGAAAATAAGCTCCCAATTTGGGTCAGCTAGCAGTACCCAAAATAAGTACCCAAAATAAGCTCCTTCAAGGGGAGCTTCACTCAAGCCAGAGGGAGAGTGGTGGCTATGCAACAAGTCTGAAGGAAAGGGGACATCAGCTGAGCAGAGAATGGACTTTTTTTAAAATACAAAAGTATGTTGTAGGATTTTCCTGATGACCATCCAGGCTCCCTGTAGTGACCAAGCTTCATGGGCCTTCAAAGAGGCACGGGCCACTGGACCCTTTACTTCTGCTTCCTGGAATCCCAAGCTGACAGCCCCAGACATGGACTCATCCCTGTGGTTCAAATGACAATGGGAAGACTGAGTTTGGCTCCGTCAGAATAGCAAGGATCTTCCTCTTGAAAGACGTATTTGAAAACCACTGGTTCTAAATCACTCTTCCTTAGACTGTGGGAGAGGGTGTCTCCCTTTCTAGACACAGACCGATAGGTGCCCATTTAGGGAGGCCTCCTCCTGCCCTGGCCATTACACTGTGTACTTGAATTGTATTTGTTCACTTGAACCTCCTAAGGAACCTGAGAACCTTGCCTTACTGTCTATGGAGTGGACAGATGCGGGTGGGCTTTGAGGCAGAAGTAGCCCAGAGATAAAGGGGTAAACAGGAATATGGAAAGTGATGGGAAACAAGACATCCCCGAAGCAAAGTCTGTGAGGATTTCCACAGCCTCGCCCTTCATCATAAAGAGTTAGCAGCTTACCGCTGGCTCACAAAATCCACCCACATTTTACCATCAGCTCTTCTGGGTGACAGTGCCAGCAGCAAGGTGACTTTGCTGAGTCATAAAGGTACTTCTCACCTATCCCTAGGCTGTGCTGAGCTGCCTCGGGCTGACTCTTATATCAGTACATTTGAGTCTCAGGAGGGCAAAGCCAGTATTGAGAGCAGTTTCTTGTTGGATGTAGGCGTGAAGGCGTGGAGAGTTATTAATTCATACAGCAAACATTTAATCTTTTGTTTTTGCATGTTCACCTGAGAACTGAAGCTAGCAGGATTTTATTTCCTGTGAAAGGATTTTGTGATTCATCTTCTTGCTTCCATGGGCATTGTGTTGCAGCCAACCTACCAATTCAGGCGGTTGCCAAGCACCAGGGGATGGAAGAGGTCCACTATGAGTCCCTCTGTTCCCCAAGCAGGGCTTACTTCCTCCAACCTGGCCATCCAGGTCTCTTCTGTATTAGCTACTTGTTTTGTTGCTATGAAAAAAAAAAAAAAACTTAGACAAAAGAACCTTAAGAAAGGAAGGATTTCTTCTGGCTCACAGATGGAAGGCACAGTCTAATCCTGGTGAGGACGTCATAGCTGCAGGAGAGTGGGGCAGTTTGACTTCACATTGCATCAGGAAGCACAGGGCCATGAACACCTGAGCTCAGCTTGGTTTCTCATTCCTATGAGTCTATGGTCACAGTCCATGGAATAGAGCTGCCCACATTCAGAGTTGGTCTTCCTACCTCAGCTAACCTAATCTAGATGACCCCTCTCAGCCTGACTCAGAGATGTTTCTCCAGGGCCACTGTAAATTCCATCAAGCTGATAGTCAAACTTAAGCATCACACCTTCCCTACTGTGTTTGACCAACTTCACCGTCACCTGGTGTCTCTGCTGATCACAGGTCCTTGGACCCAGAGATGTGGCCGACTGAACCCCCTCTTAGGACCTTGTCCCAAATGCGCACTAAAAACAGTGTACAGTCCCGATAATTGTACCTCCAAGATGGTTTAGGAATGGTCTCGATTTTCCAGGTAAGAAGTATCGTGCATGGAAAGCCTCTCTCAGCTGTAACTAGAAGAGGCCCGAAGCCTGCAGGACTCCAGGAGAGCCTGGGCAGGGGTGAGTTTTACTTGTCTGTGAGTCCCTGGCCGAGGCTGGCTTTGGACTCCAATGCTCTTTCCTGAGAACGATCCAGCATTGCTCCAGCCAGCACAATGACCAAAGCATTGCTCATGTAGGAAGCAGAATTCCTGAACTTGGCAGGAAGCTGGAATACGGGGCACCAAAAAGGCTGGGGGAGAGCAGAACTCTCCAGACCCTCCGTCAAATGCTGGAAGGAGCCTGCCGCTGAGGTGGGAGGCTGTGTAGCTTTAGTCTGCAGCTGTCGTCCACAGGGCTCATGATGAGCATCCCTGAGGCGGGAGGTTCTGTAACTTTGGTCTGCAGCTGTCCTTTATAACACTCATGGAGTGCTTTCCTATTCACGAAAGCCTGGAAGAAGGGTTTCTGGACTCAACCACAAGCCCTCATGTGCCTCAGTTTCTCAGCAGAGCCCAGGGTGGCTGACTTGTTTCACATCTTGTCTTACACAGAGGACTGTGTTTCTTCTCTTGGTCAAGTTGTCAAGGGCAAGCCTTCACATTGTGGGTTACAGTACCTAGAGAAGAGGCCAGAGGTGCAGACCTGGGCACACAGAAGCCTGACAGTGAAATCTGTGAAGCCAAGTGAACCCTGTCACTCAGCCCCGGCACTCCAGATGGGACCGGCTACAACTTTGGTCGTGATTGCGTGTTCCAGCTTTCTATGTGTCTTATAGCCCAGCAGACAGAAACATGAGTGAGACGGGGTGGGGGAACCCTTCATATTGTGTCCCACGGGATTCTGTAACTAGAACAGAGCCAAGGAGCGTTGCGGACTCTCTTGGGGAAGAGCTGGTGGTGCAGTCAGGGAGGACTTGATGTTTAACCCCTTTTCGCTCTGCTCAGTGTTGCTGGCCCACCATGTTCCAACAGAGAGCTCCGCTGGATGGGAAGACACACCAAATGAGGCACAGAGGAAAACACAGCTGTCATGGAGTTCCTTGTCACAAGTAGGGCCCTCTGTCAAGGAAGCAGACAGGGCACGTAAGACAGAAGCTTCTAGTCTTTACGGGAGACTTCCACGGCGCTCTAAGCTCCTGAACTCCATTTTCCCTTTGATCCTCACTTAGCTGGCTAAATGTTCCCATCAATGACTTCCGATTTATTTTAGTCTCTTCCCTTTGAACTTCAATGACCACCTTCAGTGAAGAGCAGGTCACTGGTCCTCTAAGTCATCTGGACTCACCTTGATAACTTTAGTGATAACACAGTTCAGCTGCTACAAGATTCATATTTCTAAGGCATGGCTCCCGGCTCCTGACATGAGTGTCAGACCCGAAGCTGCTGCCTCTGAGTTCCCAACTGTGGCCTTCCGTCTTGGTTCCATGGCTGGGTTCCTGATGTGCACTCCAGGCAGATAAACGCTATTCCAGTGATGATGCTGATATCTGGTGTGTTGGGAGGAGAAACCATTTAGCTGCTCCCCTGCAGGCTCTCCGTTCACCTGCTGTTCCATTTTACAGCCCACTTACATCCCATCGCCACCGACAGACACATAAGCATGTTCTGCTGCAACCAGGCACGTCGGCAATCCGGGAGGTGGACTCCCAGAGGTCCCAGGCACGGTGCATTAGGCAGTGGGCCAGCAGGTTCCCATCCCAGAAAGCTCTCCATCTCATTAGTTTCTCCCCGTACAGCAAAACGCACGGCCATCTAGGTTACAGCAATCAGGGCAGAATTGCTTGTGGTTGCGATGGGAGCTGTGCCGGATCCCCGAGGCTTTAGACAATGCTGTTCTGTGAACTGTGGCATTTTAAAGTAGGGCTAACTCGGATGGCAAGTGCATTTATCCCACGCCTGTTTCCCTTGCTTTGTTCTGAATGGGAAATGCATGCAGGTGTCAGCCTCAGATCCTCCGCAGTCTCCAGGAAGCTCTTCTCTGGGCTTAACAGCAAAACAGAGCATGTTCGGGGAGTAAGCAGAAAATGTGTTTTGCTCGGCTACGAATCCTGGCAGGGGCTTTGACAGTCAAATAGGATTCGAGAGTCGAAAAATCTTTTTATCTGTAAAGTTAACAAACTGGATCTGAGATGCAGCTGCTACAATGACCAGCATAGGAGAGCCCGTGTGGAGGGATAAGCAATAAATTATTTCACAAGGATTGATCCCACCATTGGTTCAATTTTCAGCGGATCATCCATTTTCCTAATTGGAAGAAAGCTAAGCAATCAGATGGGTAGATGACAATGGGACTCCGTGTTCGCAGACTCAGTAATTGATTCCTATGAATGCCTGGGTTCAGCTCAACACATGGAGAATCTGCTAACTGCCAGCCACAGTGTGAGGTCTGAGACTGGCCCCTGACACCTGGTTGGCAAAGGGCGGAGGATGGACACTTAAACATGTCATTCCAATAGAGAAAAAAAAAATGAAGGTGGCTTCACAGGGGTCTCAGTCAGTCCAAATCCTGGTCTGAGAGCGAGGTAGAACCTTGCAGCTAAGTGTAGACTCTGGCTGAGTTTGGTTTATCTACAGAGGCTCTGTTTTCTCCTTCTGGAGGTAGAGACTATACCCTTAAGTGACTATATACCCAGCTTATGGAATAGGACACAGAGACCTCTGGTGTTGGGCTGCAGGGAGCTGCAGGGTCTGAGATCTGGCCCTGGGAAATGGGCTTATGGAGACAACTCAGGCTGTAGAGGGAACTGTTAGGAGCCTGGAAACACCAGTGTGTCTCGATACTGCACGCGCTGTGCGCCTATGTCTGGATGCTGCATGTGCGCTTATGTGCCTGTCTTCTTCCCATCAGTATTTCCACCCTTGAGGACACAAACCAAAAATGACAAAGCTTAACATTCAAAAGGAGACCTTTCTGATGCTCAGCCCACTGTTTAAAATTAAATTGTATCACTTCTACCCTTACATCATGTAGAATCCTAGTAACTGCCTTGCCCAGCTCTCAGAACAACAGCATGAGAGAAGACAACGGAATGGCTGGCCCTCTTTATCTGCAGGTTCTGTACCTTCAGATGGAACCAGCTGTGGCCAAAAACATTTGGGGAAAGATTTTGATTCAGGAGGGTAAGGCAGGAGGATAGTGAGGTCTAGGCCAACCTGGGCTACATAATGAGACTGTCCTAAAAACAAAAACAAAAACAAAATCAGTACCGAATCTGTCCAGACAAACTACTTATATAACATTTACATTTTGCTAGATATTATAAGTAATCTAGAAACGATTTAAATAGATGTGAGGATACATGTAGATGATATGCAGATGTGCTGTTTTACAGAAGGCACTTGAGCATCTAAAGATCTTCCTCTCCATGCGAGGGATGTTGGCACAAATCCCTCCTTTATACCGCGGGGTTTAGGAAGTCTTATGTTAGAAAATGTTTGAGTCTGCCTTCCTCCAACTGAACTTTTTTTTTAATGCTCAAAATACGAAGTTATTTCCTTCCTTTTTTCTATCTTTCTTTCCTCTTTTCTTTTTCTTTTTCTTTTCCTTTGTGTGTGTGTGTGTGTGTGTGTGTGTGTGTGTGTGTGTGTGTGTGTGTATGTGTGAAGGTGCCTGAAGAGGCCACAAGAAGGACTCAGAATCCCTGGAACTGGAGCTGGAGCTGGAGCTGGCATTACAAGTGATTGTAAGCCACCCAAAGTGGATGCTGGGAACTGAACTTGGGTACCCTGGAAGAGCAGCAAGTGCTCTTGACCACTGAGCCATTTCTCCAGCCCAAAAGGTGTAGCCTAGGCTGGTCTCAAACTCATGATCTTCCTGTCTCTGCCTCTTCCGTAGATGCTATTGGCACGCACCATCTCAACAGGCGTGAGTATGGTTGTTAGCCGTATCCCTTTTCTGCTATGCTAAGGAAAAATGCTACACATTGAAACTAGGAAGAAAGCACTATGGATGCCTCTCAAATGCATACGCAGATGCCATGTAGCTGGACTGAACACAGTGGTCCCCACCTCACAGCTCCGATATGCCCAATAAGCAGAATGACCACATTGTACGAGCAATTGTTCCTTGACCAAACCCCCAAATGCAGTGTTGATGTGAGTGACCCCTGTTGCAGGCGGGTTTACTAAGAACACCAGCTTTTAGCTCTGAGTCATAAATCACATGTTGCTTTATTCAGAAACTGCCTGTTCAATTTTAATACCCACCACACAACCAGCTCTCCTCCCTCCCTTCACCACCATGTGAGAACATTCCTCCCTTGTAGCATGGGGCTACTGACCCTGTAAGGCCTTGAAAAATTTGTTTGTTCCAGTCACCAAAACGCTATAAAAATAGTAAGGGAAGTGAATAGTGATTGATGAATATCAAAACACAAATAATGCTTGTAATTGCAATTTAAAAAGGACTGTTCTCCACTTTGATTAATCTGACCCTCTGGGCCACCCTTAACAGAGAGGCACGGGAGAATGCTAATCAGGAAGTGGATGCAGAGAGAAGGAAGTAACTCTCCAGGTGTCCAGCTCTGCCTGCCCTTCTCCAAGGCCACCCTTTGCTCTCTCCGACCCTTCCATCTTTTGTGCTGAAACCTGAGACAGGCCCAGGTCAAAGCGACAGCATTACCATTTCATCCTGAAACTGTACTTCTTGGAGCTGTTTTCCCTCGAGGAGCCTCCTGAGTGGTCCTGGGAACACCGCCCTGGGCAATTTTTAAAGGACTGTGTGCCCATCAGTGGCCTGGTGAGCTGGCTAAGCAGTCACACACTCTTAGGCAGAGACCTTGAAAGGTCAGCCACGTCCCCTAGCTGCCAGCAAGCAGAAGGCATGAGAGAAGCCAATATGCGCCTCCTCCGTTCTGCATTCCAGCTGTGCCTCCTCACAGGCCCAACTAGGAGAGCTCCAGGGCACCCTCCTCTGCTGATATGCCTGCTCTTCCTGCTCTCTGGCTGTGCTGGGGACTTTCTAGTCCTCGAGGGCATCCTCTCACCTTCCTGCAGAGAGAGCCACCCCTGCTTCCCGTAAGCCCTTTAGAGCTCAGCGAGTTCCGCGCCCCCCCCCCCCCCTTTTTTTTGAGACAGGGTTTCTCTGTGTAGTTTTGGTGCCTGTCCTAGATCTCACTCTGTAGCCCAGGCTGGCCTCGAACTCACAGAGATCCGCCTGGCTCTGCCTCCCGAGTGCTGGGATTAAAGGCGTGCGCCACCAACGCCCGGCTTCCACCCCCCTTTTGTGTTACAGCGGCAGGTCTTTGAATCTGAGTGGCAGGGACATATTCCACATCCCTAAGTCAAGAGGCATGACTTCTGGCTGCTCATACGGAGTCCAATGTGTTAGGACGGTGTCTGTCCCTGCTTCCCGGGGAGGCCAGGCCATAGTGTTGGCATTCTTGCCCGCCCCTTGGGGACCCGCCCTGCATCCTGACATAAAGCCTCCTTTAAGAAAAACCCCTCCCTTCTTCTCTCTCTTCTCCTTCCTCCCTTTCTTGCCAAAATGAGGTGTGCACACCTCCGCTTTCCCTCCCTTTTCTCTCTCTCATCCTCTCTCTCTCTCATTCTCTCTCTCTCTCTCTCTCTCTCTCTCTCTCATT
>CABHPR010157994.1:0-18810 GCA_902168415.1 Peromyscus melanophrys | reverse complement strand
CCCCCCCCCCTTTTTCTCTCTCTCCCTCTCTCTCATAATAAACTTCCACGTTGGATGCCGTGCCTGGGGTGTGAGTAACTTTCCACTGTGCCCTGCTGCCCCGCCACCCCACCGCCACCGCATCTGCGTCTGTCTCCCTCACCCACAGGGGCACCTTGGCTCAATCCGCCAAGGCTCCCACACGGCCCTATCATATCATTACACATATGCATAGTAGTGGTGGAGAGGGCAAGCAGGGGCATGGGTTCCAGGCAGGCCTGCTTCCTGGAGGCCCTATCACCCGCCAGCTGCAGCTCCCCCCACAAAAGCTATCCTCAGAAGTTCTGGTTGCCAGAACTGATGGAGGTACTCAACATCCCCTACCCAAGCCCCCATACTGAAGCTAAATTATAGCGCTCAGTGAGAACATTCTGGGCCTCAGCTGGGAAGAAGGGCTCATGGAGAAGGGAAAGGCAAGGATTCTGCCGTGCATATCAGAGTAGGCTGACAGCTTGGACTTCATCAATAGGCAGGGCCAGGGCATGTGGGTTCTCGGGAAACATGACAGAAGACTCCTTCCTTCTGAGTTCATCCTGGTCCCAGAAATACTTTCCCAGAACCCTGAATAGCAAGACTGATATTTTTCATCCTTCTTTTCCAAGGAATTCACGCTTTAACGTCTTCACTTGTGTTCTGGGAGAGCTGGGAAATGTGTGTCCGTACCTGCACCCACGGTTTCAGCATCCTTACATTTTTTTAGATAAATCTTTTTAAAGGATTGATTTGTTTCTATTATCTTATGTGTATGGGTGTTTTGCCTGTATGTATGCCTACACACCATGTCCTGTGCAGGATCCAAGGAGGTCAGAGGAGGGCATGGGGTTTTCTGAAACTGGAGTTACAGATGGTTGTGAATACACTGTGAGAGCTGGGAACCAAACCCCTGTCCTAAGAGCAGCCACTGATCTTAACCACCGAGCCAACATTTGAACATTTTATTAATAAAAGAAGCCATTAAACATGTCCTTTGGATCATTTGCTCAGAACTTAGCACCGTCTGCTCTGGTGCCAAACTTGGCACCTTCTATGGATCCTCCCTAGATTTCAAGGGCAGAGATTATTTATCAAGGGTCTTCGTAGCGGCCCCGTGGTGTCCCCAAAGCACCGGCAGAATCACCCCTATTTTGGCAGTGGAGGTGAGAGGCATTGCGCCTGTGCTCTGAGCTTTGATGCCCATGCAGAACCACTCTCGTTTGTCTTTTAAATCCTGAGCACCTCTGCTGTATGCGTATGCTCCTGTCTTCCTCTTTCTCCACCTGCCTCGGCCCGACCCTCCGCACCCTGCTCACTTCTTGTCTCTTGGTGTTTCCTAACTGACCCTACTGTAGACACCAAAGTAATTCAGACTGTGGCTTGTTTATTTCATAGACTCTCCTTTAGTTATAAGAGGTGAGTATTTTTATTCCTCTTCCTGTCTCAAAAGCAAAACAAAACAACCTCCCAGTTGGGTGGCACTGTTCGTGTCTGTGGCTTCGCAGTCTTGCCCGAAGTTTCTAATACTGGGTTTACTCTTGCATGGGAACACTTAACAACCAGATCCAGCACAAGAGAGAAAAGCTAGAGGTGTCCTCACCCCTCATCTCCAACAGGCATGGAGTTGACTCGGGGAAAAGAGCTTTGCAGGCTGATGTCAACACCATCAGGAGCCCTGGAGCAGGATTCTAGGAGCAGGATTGTGCAGGATCTTCAAAAAATGCCCACTTCCTATTTACTTTCCAACTCATCAAGGTCCAGCTGATAACCCAGCTTTCTTTCGTGACACCACTGGACAAAACTAGACAAACATGGCCTTCCCTCCCTCCTAGACCCATGTTCTACCAAGATTCTCAAGAGTGAAACGGAAGCATTTTGCACACTGTACCTTTGTATCCAAGAGGTATAGTGACCATGCCCAGAGTCTGCTCACCATCCTTCATTTCTGCTCTAACGTGGATTGGCTTGAGGTCAACCACGGTTATGATATCCCCTTTGGAGAATGACAGGTTGTCTAGAGACCCTGAAAGACAATAATTGCCACGGGAAAATGAAAAAAAAAAAAAGAACAAAAAACTCTTAAAGGTTGACATTACACCCAGAGATTCGTATTTCTTCAGGTAAATGAATGCTTTAAGTAAAATGTGTAAAAGTTTAAGTACAATTATTAAACATGACGTAGAACACAAACAGAGGCATCTCAATGAATACAGAAAAAAGACAAAGATTGGATAGTTCAGCATCTTCTAATGGAAGCAGACTCTTCAGTATGTCAGAATATAAAATTCACTTTAAAGTTAAAAATACTTGAAATATTTTTTTTTCCAGAAGTAGCCATCATGATTTGCCTTGCCCCATGGGCGGCATGGCTACCCCTGTCATTTCCAGCAGCAAGCCCTATTTTCCCTGTTCTAACAAGGCAGAGAAAGTGCTAGATGGCTCCCTGATGCACCGGTGGAGTGCTTGCTAACCATGGGAAAACGCCTAGAGCATTGACATGATTTTTTTTGGTTATCATCAAGCCAACAAAAGACAATTTTTCAAGCTCACACTTATCTATGCCTTAGATTTCATGTGTCAAATTGCAGTAATTTCTCAGCAGAGTGAAAAATATTCACTGCTCAAAAATAACATTTTCCTCCTTCCTAGGCAATATTGGTGAATTGCCCCCTCCTTTCCCAGCCACCTGTCAAGTTAAAAAAATAAATAAAACAACCCTTCAAACAGCAGAAATATGACAACCTATAGCAAGGAGCTTTGCTAGGCTGTATATTTCATTCTGCCCAGGGCTAAGGAAAATACTTTATCGAGTAAATATATGTCCTCCATAAACAGAACATTTTCTCTCTCTTTTCCAGTACTCTACCTTCTTGGGAAAGAGGTTTTTTCCTCTCCTTTATGGTATGCTAAAAAGAGGTAAGTACAGTTTTTTCCCCCCAGGCAGTGGATTCTGGTAGAATAATGCTTGATTCTTATTAGTCTAGTATCTCCCAACATAATCTACATAGAACATGACTCCCAAACCCAATCCTATCCCTGAAGTCTTTGCAACCAGGACTGAGAAGGAAGCCTATATCTTTGGAACTTGCTAGCTTTTGCTTCTCCTGATCTCAGAATTCACCATCTCTCTCTCCTACCTGAGAAATAGTTTCCATCAGTCACCTCCACTTGTCTGGGCAAGGAGTTCTGATTTAAGGAATTGATGTAAGAATCCCAAGCTTGCTCCATGATGACGGAATTGTTTCTCTCCTGTAGGTCATGCCCAGCACTGCTCGATGCAGTAGACAGACAGCAAAAGTAGTCTCTTGTGAGCAGGTAATCAGCCACCTGATCATGACCTGGACTGTGAGCCATGTGTCATAGGGGGAAGGAGGAAGTAAGTAACTTGCCAGGAAGAATGAGTTCATTAGTTCAATGTCCAAGGGTTGGGAAGGGTAGGCACCTGACTGTTTTGTATGAATGGTTTCTGGAAAGGCTCGCTAGGCCTATTGGGAGTATCTTCTAGATTAAAGTATCCCACGCAGCATCATGTACAACATCACCCAAGTATCCCATCACAACACAGACTCTGATTCTGTAGGTGGGGTCTGGTCATCTGCATGTCTGGCAAGTCTCCAGATGACACCTGCTGGTTCTTCAACTACCTTCTGAGGAACAGGCTACTAGGGATCTCAGTGTTGCTTGGATTATATGCATTCGTGATAAATTCTAAGTCACCGATAATGTATCGGTGTCGCAGTAAGGAAAGAAAGAAAAGCACTTTCCTTTGGAATCTCTAACCAAGAATGAGTCCAGATTTGAATTCTCTACTTCCTGCCCGCTCTGTCTGTTGTGAAGAAGAGGCTTCTTGTGAATCTGTTGCTGTGCCTGTGTCTTCCATCAGTGGGTGTTCTCCACAACACAGGGCTCAGCTCTGCATTTATTGAATGGTGCAGAAAGCATCACATGGGGAAGAAATGGAATACTTTACAGAAATCTTTAACAGAGTTTTACAAGAGATTAAGTCACTGACTCCAACTGATTCCAACTGACCAGATAATAGGCATCATTGTTTATCAACCAATAACCATAAATGGCCACTTTAAACTTTTATGGTGGATTTTAGGAAGCTGCTTTCAACTTCAGTATTTGCTGCTTTCAGTAAAAGATACACATGCATTATTTGGGCCAGGGACATGGAAGAGTCCATAATTTAAGATTACAGCTATGCATTAGCGTAGTAAAAGTGATTGCATGGGAAATCCAAGGCACGAAAGGTTGATTGTGACATTGTTCTTTTAAAGGTGGGTTAAATGAGTTGTTTGCACAGTTGGACAGCAGTCTTGAGTGGCTTCGAGGTGTATTGTTAAGTCTGGGTGTGAGGTCCAGAAAAAGTTCCAGTCTCTTAGAATGTGGGGTCTGTAGATCAGCACCACCAGCATCAACTGAGAGACAGACTACAGGCCAACAAGTCACTCTCAACCTATCAAAGGTGACTCTCCAGGTATGGGGTCCAGTAAACTCTGGCCCTGATTGGATAGCATCTTTGCCATTTACCAGTGTGTTGAGGATGCAGACTTGGGCCCCACTATAACCAGAGTCCTCATTTAAACACGTTTCCCAGTTGATGGGGTTAAATATTAATGTCTGAGAGGTACCACTGGAGAACTGTTCTAAGTAAGGACAATCTTGAGCATTTAGCGTTTAAGGGGGCAACACATTTCAAGCCTGAGGAGTGGCTGTCTACACCCCAGCTAATCAGAACTGAGTATCATCACCCTACCTCCTAGTGGACCACATGGGCCACATGCTCCACCCACCACAGCCTACCTTTTCTGTGTGGAGCCTTTTCTTCTTCCTTATTTGATTAGAAGAGTAACACCGTGAGAATAAAATTGTAAAGAAGAAACGTACAGCTCCCCATACCTCCCCTCCCAGAAGGGGCCACCAATCATAGTTTGGAATATTTCTTCTGTTTCTCCTTGTACGCATCGTTCAGATACCACAGTTCTTTCTACTTGATATTATCAGGTCCAAAGGAAACTCCATTTCCCCAAATTCTGGCAGTTAGACAAAAGCCAGCAGTCCTCAGGGACTTGTGAAGCCAGCTCCTCTCTACCAAAAGACCCATTTCCCTTATCACCGGCAGAGTGGCTATCTGTGGTCCCTATTAGCACACCAAAGCCCGTGCTGGCCTCCAGGCTCCTTCAGTATCACAAGTACTTGTTACACATTTCAGAGTCCATGTGGCATCCTGGCTCTTCTCGGCTCTTCTCACCTCCCCACTATCCTAAACTCTGGCTCATGGGCTTCCCTCCCTGCGGTTACTCATTTCTCCCCATAGCGCTGCTATTCCGGTGTGTTTCTCTCTCTCTCTCTCTCTCTCTCTCTCTCTCTCTCTCTCTCTCTCTTTCTCTCTCTCTCTCTCTCCTTCTGCTTCTCTCATAGCCAGGTCAGGTCTGCCGGTCATGTCCAGTCTACGGCTTTCTCTCTCTGCTCTGGACTCTTCCAGATGCCTCTGGCTGTTCTCTCCCTCATATCTACAATAAAAACCTCCTCTTTAAACCATACCATGGAGTGATCATGACATCAGTTTATACAGATATTATTTTAGGCTTTAAAAGGACTCTATTGACACGATTTTAGTTCCTATACATACCTAAATAGTAGCCACTAATAAACTTTTTTTTTGTGCTAATGTTAGACAATAGGCCACTTAAAATTTTCTTTCTATATGTGCAAAGATCTTTATATTCATCTCACTTCCTTTGGAGAAAGTCCTACAAGCGTTAATTATAGTAATTACTGAGCTAAATGATTTTAATATTTCTAAGGCTTTTGTTATCTATTGCCAAGTTGCTTTGCAGAAAGTTTGAATAGTTGAAACTTTGACTTGTATATCAGGGTACCCGTTTTCTTCTCCAGCTTGAGAACTGTTGATTTTGGAATGTTTGCTAATGTGGAAGGAACTAGCCAGGCACGGTTGCTATCTTCCTGTTTCCTCAGTGGGAATGGACCCCCATTCTCTGTGTAGCCATGACACCATGGGAAAGAACTATTGGGATTCAGGCATCCGAAGGCCATTTAACTTTCCCCATGTCTGCTCCTGGAGCTTTCCCCACGCCATGGGATATATTCATGGCCATTAACCATTTGCAGCTCTCTAGAACATTCCATGGGGCAGTCTAAATTAATCCCAGACCACCTCTCATCTGATCCAGGGCAACATCTGGATTTAATCTTGTTCATAGACAACTCTTGTCAAGCCTACCTGCACTGGCCCCTCTATCCGCAAACCCCCATTACCTGTGGGTTTTACAGTTCAGGCATCAGAGAGGTCTCTAGTAATCCTATAAAGTGTGTTTGTTTGTGTGTGTGTGTGTGTGTGTGTGTGTGTGTGTGTGTGTGTGTGTGTGAGAGAGAGAGAGAGAGAGAGAGAGAGAGAGAGAGAGAGAATTTGATAGCACGATAGCCAGGTGGGCAAGCTTCAGTGAGGAAAGGCAGCTTAGTTCAGCTCCACTCCCCTGCTGGTCAGATGTCACCCTTCAATAACTGTTCAGTTCTGCCAATGACCCTAGACTCAGCTCACTCTGCAGTTTCTTTATGGGCCTTGCACAAGATTTAAGAGGACGTCATTGTAATATCCTCATTTAAACTTTCGGCTGCATGTATTTATTATCTAGTTGCGTGTTTCTCTCTCCAGCTAGGTTTCCTAGCTGGCGGAGGCTCTGAGTGTCAATGTCTCCTACCCCCTCTCAGATGTTGTTTATAGCTTGGGCTGGCCTTTTCTAGTCCACATATCTCCTGAAAGGGCAGCTGTCACACCAAGGCTTATGCAGGTCTCTGCTTTGAGCCTGACAGAAATGACAAGGCAGAAGGGATAGGGTGCGAGTTTGAGGAGAATAAAGAAGACAGTCTGCTTTTCTCAGATCAGTCACTAGAAAGATGGAGAAGCCACGGCCATGAGGTCCAAATGATGGCCACCAAGGAGAGGCCCTCAACAGCCAGACTTCTTCCTGACATTAAAAAAATCAGTAGAAAATAGAAATGGCAGTCAATGTGCCAAACCCTGCCACTGCCAATCCTCTATGCTTCTGAGGCCATGACAGGTGTCCACGTGTCAGCCACTGGTAGGTTAAAAAGATAAAAGGAACTGTTTGGATTATTTATACTCTTTTGAGATAAGGTTTCATTTGTCAAGGTTGGCCTCAAACATGGTTAGGCTGAAGACAACCTTGAAAGATTACAGGCATGCACCAACACGTGCATTTGATGCAGTGTTGGGTTTTGAACTCAGGGATTAAGGCCACTAGGCAAGCATTGTACCAACTGAGATACATTCACAGTCCCAGGATTATAGTTCATTGCTCGATGAAAATATTGATAAACAAGTGGCTGTGCTGCTTATAGCAATCACCAAGAGTGATATCTTTTCCACAATATTCTCATTAGATTTTTCTGTACATTCCCAAGGGCAGGGGCTGCATCGGTAGTCCATTTCCTGTAACTATAATGAAATAACCAAGACTGGGTAAATTTGTAAAGATTAGAATTTTATTCTGAGGCTGGGAAGTCCAAGAGTATACCATCTGGTGAGGGGTCTGCACTACATCCAAACATGGTGGAGCGTATCTCCTGGGGAGACTGAGTCAATGTGCCAGATCAGGACTCTCCCCATCTTCTTAGCACACCACTAACACCATCAAGGAGCCGCATCACCATGGCCTCTTCTAGTCCTAGTTACCTCCTGTCTTAGTTAGGATTTCTATTGCTGTGAAGAGACACCATGACCACAGCAACTCTTATAGAGAAAGCATTTTGTTGGGGCTGGCTTACAGTTCAGAGGGTTAGACCATTATCGTCATGGTGGGTGGTGTGCAGGCAGACATGGTGCTGGAGAAGGAGCTAAGAGTTCTACATCTTGATCTGCAGGCAGAAGGAAGTGAACTGAGTGTCACATCATGTGTAGCTTGAGCATAGGAGACCTTAAAGCCCGCCTCCACGGTGACACACCTCTTCCAAGGCCACACCTACTCCAACAAGGCCATACCTCCTAAGACTCCCTATGGGGGCCATTTTCTTTCAAACTACCACACCTCCTCCTGGCCTCACAATAACTTTGGGGATTAAGCTCCTTTAATGTATAAATTAGCAAAGATTCATTTTTTTAGTAAAGTAGCAAAAAATTTATCTAAGCAGTGAATGACTTTTTTAAAAAAAGGCATTTTCCTTAGAGATACTGACCTCTCTTTGAAATGTTCAGCTTAGTCCAGGGAAAAGTGTGTTAACAGAGTACTTGACTTCAATCCGTTTGGAGCGTTTGCTTTGTTTCAGTTCCTTCCCATTCTCCACAATGACATCATATGTAAAGACTAGGGGAGAAAATGTCTCTCCAGAAACTTCCTTAACCTCAAACATAACAGTCCACTTGAGCAGCCTTGAGCACGAAATAGAAGCCCAAGTTAAAAAACAAAACAAAACAAAACAAAAAACCGGCCCATTCATGGACAGTCTAAACATAAAACAAGACCATAAAACTTAATGGGAGAAAGGTCTGGTTATCTGTTAATTGATTTGGTCACTGTATGCAAAACCATTTCTTTATACTAAGCATTATTCAATCAAAAGACATTTAAACAAACTAATAAAAAGTGAACTTTGAGCTCCCTTAGTTGACTGAGTCATACTTGGACAGGATTTTTGTGGGTGTGGATTTCCTGAAGAACCTAATTTCAGTGCAAAGGAAACATTGGAAAAAACTTGCTTTTCTAGTGGCTTTTTAATGAAAAGACTCTGCCTTGTAGATCTAATTTCTTGTCAAAGCTTTCGACTGATTCCACAGAGCAGCGCCTTATTGTCTTCCTTATGTTTTGTATATTGTAGGATTTGTGGTTGATAACTATTTAGGATACTTGTGTAAATTCTTCTTCACCAGAGTTATATTCATGCAACACAGAGCATAGCAACATAACAAAGGTAAAGATACGTTTGGGAGCTCAGGTGACACCTGCCCATCCTAAGCGTGAAAATTCAATTTTATCTCTATCAAGTCAAGAAAGTTTGGATTTGGAGACCCATGGCAAATGGGGATTGAGAAAGGAAACTGGAGGCAAGCCCGAACGATGTGTGTAACACTCTGTGCGATGGCTGCAACTCTCTGTCCACACATGGCAGATGGCAAAAGTCCTCTTACAAGGTTCTCCTGTGATGGAAAGGACCGGATGCTCATCAGCTCTCCATCTCACCAAACAATGTGCCACATTTCTACCTGTGAATCTGAGAAGCCCCAGCAGCAGAAAGACCAACAGGACTTGTGGTAGGACGCCCAAGAGCCATAAAGACATCAAGCGGGTACACACTGCCACTCAGGTCAGATGCCACTCCAAGTCCAGGAGGATTAACACAAAATGACATTGGATTCCTTGGACACTGGAGGAAAGGCTGAAGTCCCTGCTCACTCACACAGGCTCCCTGAAACCTGGAGTAGGGAAAGCTGCTTTTAAGGGCTTTAAGCCAACTTCACCCTCAGAGAGAGTTTCTGCCTTCATTCTTACTTTTAAATTCCACTTTGAAGATTCTGGTTTATTGTTCTGGCAGAAATCATGGTAACCCAACACCTTGGCAATTTGTTTTTCCCTTTCTCTATGCCTCTTTACTCAGTGGAAGCAGAAAATTCCAAGACTTACTGTCTCAGGTACTTGATGTAGCTGGGAATGGTCACATGATCCAGCTCAGGTCCCTGAGACAAAGGAGAATCTGTGATGGGAAATTCGATTTCTTACTAAAAGTGCACCATGTCCTCCCAACCTCGTATGTATCCAAGCCATACTGATGAACCATCCAAAGAAAGATGATGGGAAACCAAGGATGAAGGCAAGAGACAGAGATGGCCGTAGCGCTGGAGGACATGGTTGAGCAGTAGGGCCACACAAATCAGCCTTCAGCCAACCAGCTAGCTTCACAGACTTTTTGTCATTCCAGGCTAAACCCTCTAAGCTTAATTATTGACCCCCCCCTTAAAAGGTGGCCATCAGTTTTATATGTACACACTTGCCTACACATAATGAAATTTGTAGAAGGAAATCAAGCTGATAATTTTAGTTATGTTGAAGGTACAGAAGAAACTCAAAAAAGGAAAATTTAAAGCAAAATAAAGCTTTATAAAAAAAAATCTTTGGGAGAAAAGTACTTGAAAAGATCATAAGCTGTATGCTACATTTCCTTGCTAACACTTTATAGTTCAAAACATTTGGAAATACTTAGCTAAAAGGGTTTTGAGCTCCAAGACATGGAACTCTCTAATGCTACTAAGCATTGATGTATGATGTTAGTAAAGGTACGTGTGTGTGTGTGTGTGTGTGTGTGTGTGTGTGTGTGTGTGTTATGTACAGTTGCTTTCTGGATCTGTAGGTTTTACTTCTGAGGATATTTGGGGCTGGACAGATGGCTCAACGGTTAAGAGCTCTGGCTGCAAAGAGGCCCCATGGAAACCTCCAAGTAACTCAGGTTATTGCCAAGGCTATTGTGTGTTCTCCACAAAAGGATAGTAAGAAGGACAACATATGACTTAGCTTCTTCCTCAGGATCGTTGGCTGTTGGTCCTTGAGAGTGGAGGGAACAGAGTGGGGAACAGGGGTTGGATGGCTGTGGGCACGGTGGAGACAGACTTAGGTGAATCAGCTCAACTTCCTTCCAGAGTACAAGGAATATATAGGATTGTGGAGCCCGGGGACAAACCCTGATTTGCATGAAGTGGCACGCTCCTATCACAAGGCTTCCTATGTAGCAGTAGGTTCCTAGCACAAATCTTCAACGGAAATCTTCAGAGGAATCTGTGCCAAGGGTCAAGCTAAAGATAAATCAGGCATCTCATGGCTTAGAGACAGCTCTCAGATAAGGTCCCTCCTGACCCAGGGACATTCTCCAGGTAAGGGCTGGTAGAGCGCAGGAAGTTTTGCTGGGGAGGGAGGGAGTTTCCCTGTTGCCAAGTTTTTGGGAAAAGTTTCCAGGCCATGAGAGACTGCAACCTTGGTCAGCCAGCAATGCCTTCCACCAACACCTACATATCTCGTTGAACACAAACAAGCTGGTTCCTAACCAGTGCCTTCGCCCTGACTGAACAGTGCCCACGGTACTGGAAGGGACTATGCACACTAGCAGAGGAGAAAGGTGAGCACCAACCCAGCTGTAAAATCTTTGCTCTCCATCGGTGACCTGCCTGACTGATATGCTGGTGTAACCATGACACAGAAATTGTTGGCGTAGCCGACCACTCTCTGGTTGGATTTAAGGCCCACTCCATGAGATGGAACCCGTGCCTGACACGGCTTGGGTAGCCAACAACCTGGGACTACATACGGCCTGGGGGGAAACCAAATGCTATTGTTTTGCTAAAGAAATGCAGCAATATACTTTCTAATGACATTTTACTATTCCCTTAAATCAGTGTCTTGCTCAGCCACCAGAGCCGATTTCCTCCTAAGTAGATGGGAACAAATACCAAGATCTACAACTGGACAGGGTACAGAGAGTGAAAGACCTTGGGACACTCAGTCCTAAATGGGATGTCTCTAACAAATCCCTCCCCTCAGGGCTCAGGGAACTATTCAAAAGACAGGGTGGAAGGAGTGTAAGAGCCAGAGGGAATGGAAGACACCATTGCCTTCTAGACACAGTAGGATTGACACACATCTGAACTCACAGAGACCGTGGCAGCATGTACAGGGCCTGCATAGGTGAACGCCAGATGGGGTCCCCGTGCTGAGAGGGGGAAGCAGAGATGATCTTCCATCCCTAACCAAGAAGCTATCTCCAACTGACAACTGTTTGCAAGGGACGAATCGGTTTTCTCCAATGGAGTCTCACAGGGTCTAGGACCACACTTAAGAGCAGGCCCCATTCTCAGCAGTAAGTGGACAACTCGAAATGAACTCAATGATGTTTTTAGAGGGTTTTCTTTTTGTTTTGTTTCATAATGCTTGGTCTGAGCATTTTTCTTTTTTTTTTAACCTCACTAGTCTTGTTTATATATTACAGTCTCCAATTTTTTAAATTTTATTATTATTATTATTGGTGTGTGTGTGTGTGTGTGTGTGCTTCTTGTGGTTTTTATTTCTGTTTTTTCATTTTTTTCTGTTTTTTTTGTATTCTGGTTTATTTGCTTGTTTGTTTTCTTTTTTTTTCTTACTTTTTTTTTGTTGTTTTTTTCGAGACAGGGTTTCTCTGTGTAGTTTTGGTGCCTTTCCTGGAACTCACTTTGTAGACCAGGCTGGCCTCGAACTCACAGAGATCCGCCTGGCTCTGCCTCCTGAGAGCTGGGATTAAAGGTGTATGCCACCGTCATCTGACCTGTTTGTTTTCCAAAAAGAGAAAGAAAGCATAGAGTTGGATGGGTGGGGAGGTGGGAAGGGTGTGGGAGGAGATGAGGGAGGAGAAACCATGATCAGAATATATTGCATGAAAAAAATCTATTTTCTATAAGAAAGTCGTATTTCAAAAATAGAAAAAAGTAAAAAAAGAGCACTGGTTGCTCTTCCTGAGGACCCAGGTTCAATGCCCAACTCCTACCTGGTGGCTCACACTCATCTGTATGTAACTCCAGGCCTAGGGGATCCAGTGCCCTCTGCTGGCCTTTGAGGACAGCAGGCATGTCCAGAATACGTAGACATACATGCAGTCGAAGTACATACATAATACATACATGTAAAATAATAAAATATTTTGAGAAAAATACTTGTATCTGTACTGAACACACACACATACTTGTTTTCCTTGTTACTATTTCCAAACAATACAGTGTAGCAGCTATTCTTAGACAGTTCTCACAGGTATTGTATTATCTGGAGATGATTTGAAGTGTACGGAGAGATTGGCGTAGGCTATGTGCAAGTGCTCTGCCATTTTATATAGGAGACTTGCACATCTGCAGATTTTGGCACAGAGTGTGTGTTCTGTAACCCCCCCAACAAGGTACTTAAGAGTAGATTACATCCTGCTCCCTACCCCATATGTGTGTGTTTGTGTGTGTGTGTGTGTGTGTGTAGACAAACGTAATCATATCTTATCAGGTAAAGCAGCCTGGGTGAATGGGTCTATACTTAGTGATAATTTTGGTTACAATATTGTGGGTCATTTTCTCCCATTGTTGGTTATTTAGTATCCTGGTTTTTTCCTGGCCTATATTGCTTTTATAATATTGATAACGTTTATAATTGCTTTTATAATATGGATAACGTAGGGAGGGGAATCGAAGATGACTACCGCAGGAAAAAACCTGATGCTCCAGGAGGATCAGAGCCCTGAGGCCGGGGATGAGAGTCAGCTGGGAAGCGTCAGGTCTCGTGGGACGCTTTGGTTCAGGACTCATTCGAGACCCCCATGTCTTCAGCTCTTTCAGTTCTTTGGAGATACACAGAAGGCAACTTTAAGGGACTCTTCCCACGGCTTTCCTATCCTCACTGGGGCTGCAAAACCAAGAATTATAGGTCTTATGTTCTGTCTTGACTCTCTGAACATTGGAGGCTAAATTTAAATGGAAAGCAACCTGAAGGGTTAATGACCTAACAGCATCAGGTGGGCTGAGAAACCTCGGACCGGAAAGTTGACTGAAAACACCTGTGGGCTGTCAGGACCCGCCAAGCTTCAGACAGAAGATCCACCTCCCAACCTCCATGGCTACCTCTCTGAGACCGCAGGGGAACTGACCTGCAGATGGAATTCCCATCCCCAAAGTTCCTTTTCCGCCCTCTGAAACCCCAGGTCCTGAGTCACGGGCACACAGTTCCAGTCCCGAGGAGATGCTGGTGTCCTTCTTTGCTCTGGTTAAAGAAGAATCTGCTTTTGTTGAGGTAGGTTCATTTTTTTTCATTTCCATGCCCCCTCCATCAGTCCCAATCCAACAAAGACAACTTGTAACAAGAATTGGCCCCTAAACCTTGAGAACTGCGTATTTTTTCCCTAATGGGAGGAATGACTTTGAAATTTAGATTTGTGTATATGGATTTCAGCACAGATTGTAAAAATAGCGTCTTTAGGGGGTTGACCCTTTCTGGGGAAACTTGGTTGAACAAAATTTAATGTTCACTAGTTTTAGCTGAAGCAATTTCCCCCCATTGCATTCTGTTGGGTCTGACTCAGTACCTGTCTGTCTTTTCCTTGTCTAGTTCAAAACATAATTTAAGAATATAGAAGTAATAACTCTTCCCCTAAGATGCTGTTTCAAGTGAGAACCTAAGTTGGTCCCTTCCCCCACTCAGCATTTAATCTGTAATTTTGCAGGTTACTCTCATTTGCAGATTTTAGAAGGTGCCTTTTATTCTCCTCGAAGTGTTAAAGCAATTTAGATTAATTGGCCTTGGAGTCTTTGATACCCATTTTAAAGACATTTTAAAATCCGTTGAAGACGATACCCTTTCATATGTGATAAGTAAAATTCTTGGCAGATGAAAGCCCTCTCTTTCTTTTTGTTTTTGCACAAAAGAAACTTTCAGAGCTGCAGAAAAACTGCAGAGGTGAGAAGAGAGTGCTCCCATGCTGAAGACCAATTCCTTTCTTCCCTCCTCTGGGAATCTTACTGCTTCACAGCTGCTTGGAGAAAATGGGAGCAGAATTAGGGTGCCGGCTCTCCTTTCAGGACAAAGGATGACTGGCAGGCACTCCACATGGTCCCCACCACACTTTGCATTTGATGGCCACTGTCCAAACATGTTTATCAGACCAAATATTCCACCAGAAACAACACATCCACAAGCAAGTGCCACTCCCTAAGGACGAAAGGTCAGTAATAAAGCTAGCCATGTGGTTCCTCCAGGGTAGGATGACTCCTTGGAGTCCCTGAATGATATCGAGTGTGGTAGAGTGGGACCTTCCTGGCCTTGCTTCTGACTCTAATTCCTCCATTAGGTTACCAGTCCTGGGTCTAGCCTTTGAAAGGTAGACGCAATGCAATCTCAGTCTCTCTCTCTCCCCCCTTGATTGTTAGAGACAGAGTCTATGTAGTCAAGGCTAGCCCCAAATTGGAGACCCTCCTGCCCAAGTCTTGGACTCTCAGAATTCACTGATGTCCCTGAACTTGAAGTAAGGTGTGGACATGGTGCAGGCATCATGCTTGCATTGAGCTTGGTGTGTATTTCTGTGTGAATTTAGGATCATTGGCCAGACTGGTAGAAAGCTTGATTGGTAAGTTTGAGAAACTCTTGGGGGTAATGCTAAACATCTGTAATCCCATTACCTGGGAGGCTAAGGCAGAAGGATGGTGAATTCTGGACTAGCCTGCACTCTCCAGTGCCATGACAAGAAACAAGGTCAACACACAAGCACTTTCTTACACCTCCTCAGGAGCTCATTGTTTTCTCCCTTTGGTTAAGTTACAACGTGTTGTCTTAGTGACGGGGAGAAAAGACACCACTAAAGGTCAACAAAGCAAACTGAGCCTGGTGGTACAAGCCTGTAATCCCAGTGACTCTGGAGTCTAGGCCAGGGGATAGCAAGTTCAAGGTTGGCCTGGGAAACTTAGCCAGATCCTATCTGCAGTAAAAGGTACAGAGAGCTGAAGATGTAGCTCAGCAACACTGCACTTGCCTAGGGTATGGATTCAAGCCCCAGGACTTTGAAACAAACAAACAACAGCAAAATCAGGGACCACCCTCAAAGTAAAACATACAAGTGCCAAAGAACCAGCAGCATTCAGAAGTTGAGAGCACAAAGATAACTATCAGAAAGGAACTTTATTTATTTATTATTTATTTTTTAAGCTTTTCAAAGAAGCATTTATTTGTAGTATGTGCATTATAGGAAACACAACACAAGACACCAAGAACAGCCCCCCAGTCACAAGCAGCTCAGCTTGACGTGTCCTTCTAGATGCTGCAAGTGTACACACACTTAGGGAATTGAGATTATATAGTATGAGCATTAAAGCCAACATATTACAGAGGAAGAGAAATGTACATCTACTAGCACATGGCAGTGATCCTCACATATTGGAAGCCGACAGAGTTGAGGCCAAGCACAGCAAGTCGACAGAAAGGACTTCTGCTTCAAGCAGTTGTGGGAGCCCTAATAAACAAACAAACACAGTGTTAACAATGCTTAATACCTCCATTTAAAAGATAACAAAATAGGCTGGGTGGAGGTGGCGCATATCTTTAATCCCAGCACTCGGGAGGCAGAGCTAGGCGGATCTCTGTGAGTTCAAGGCCAGCCTGGTCTACAGAGCAACATCCAGGACAGGCACCAAAACTACACAGAGAAACCCTGTCTCAAAAAACAAAACAAAACAAAAAAACAAAAATAGACCATGTAAATGTCCAATAATAATATGCTATATAAATGTCCGAGGGTCAGGGGATTATTAACTATTAAGATATAAATTCACTCTAGTCTAATTCTCAGGGAGCCAAAAGGCACATCTTTGTAATTGACAAGCAAGCTATAATATTCATATAAAGGCCTCAATTAATTTTTAAAACATTATTTTAATTTTTACTTATTTTACAGTTGAGTCATGATGTCATTTGATATGGGGGAGGCCCATAAATTTTATAATTGTCCAAAGGTCATAGGTTAACACAAGTCAAGGATGTTGTTCAGGGTATCTTCAGCATCTATGAGCTGCAGAGAAGTGGAGTTCACATAGGAAGTGGAGTTCACACAGGAAGTGGAGTTCACACAGGAAGTGGACTTCACTCAGGAAGTGGACTTCACTCAAGGAAATTCAGGTTTTCTGGCTTGGCTGTAAAGTTGGTAGAGGGAAGAAAGAAAATACTTTGACCTTTATACTTTTGATTTTTCTGTCATGGTCTATCCCAACGCAACTTAATGGGTTACCAGTCCTTTTAGGGTGTGGCCTGTTGGTAGTTGCCCTGGGCCGGCCTTGGTAAAGTCTGTGTGTGTGTGTGTGTGTGTGTGTTTTCCTATAAACAGGTAGATATCATTTTGGCCTGGGCTGAATGTTGGCCCCAAAGCATCAGGGGTAGGCAGTGGACTTCTGAGTTTCCCAGTTCTCAGGTTTATGACATATTCATACAGCCAACTACCAAAGTCAAAAACTGTTTCAGAGAAATTGAGGACTTGTCAGATTCAATGCTGGCTTTAACCCTCTAAACCTAGCTACAGAGAGCCCATCCCTGAACATGTTTTCAGTTTACCAATTTTCTAGTTGAACTACACAAACACATACAGATATTGAAATGGGCCAAAAGTCAGGTTTGCCTAACCCCATATCTCCTCCATGCTTGATGGGACATATGGTCTCTGACTCCATAACGGACCCCACACTTTCTCAATCATGTTCTACCCCAGAGGACAAAGGGCCCCTCCTTTCTTGGAAGGAAACAATGCTTGTAAAATTCCCCATTTTTCCCCTTTATAAACTTTATATTGTCTTACTTTGAAGAAAGAATTCTTTGTGGCAGGAGCCTACTCTCTCCTCTCTGGCTTAAATAAAAAGACATTTATTTGGCCTTATGTTTGTGGTGGCCTATAAATTACTTGAGATGGGTGTTTCATATAGGTGCTGTATGGTTAGTAGCTATGTTACTTACTGGGTGTCTGGGTGAAGATATTATGGAAATACCATGACTTCCCCATGAGAAATCATTCTGCACACTAGAGTTGAAGGAAGGGCTCTTTAATAGCACTTGTGTGGCTGGGGCTAATTCCCAAGGAAGAGCTGGCCTCAGACAGAAGATTTTACAAACTTATATACACTCTAGGCTTATGCATTTTACATGAGCTGCCATCATTAAATCTCTTTTAGGTCCTGGCCCCAGGTTATACTTTGGACAATTTATGGATAAGGAACTCCAAGTATGGCAGATGAGATATTTGCAAAGTGAAGACAGTATTACTTCTCAGCACATCTGTGTTGTTATTTTCTAATAGCTGTTACTCAGGATCATCTTGCCCACCTGGCAGAATTATGCTTTTTCTGATGAGAGCTAGGGGACTTAATGGTGGCTTTGACCCTGAGCTGCCCCCTTTCAGCTGCCTCTGAGAGATGTGTTCTTTGATATGTGTGGTGATGGACCTAATGGCTGGTTGTAAGTCAGGGTTGTCTTCTTTTGTTATGGAAATGGAACCCAATTGGAGGACAATCTTGGTGAGTGAACATTAGCAGAGACTTTTCTTAGCATCCCTAAACTTCAATGATGGTACAAATTTTCTTTCTCTCAGCCTCTACCAAGCCCGGCTAGCACAGTACTTACCTTACAGTCATAGAGGATACAGTGATTGTTTAACTAAATTCTACCTTGTAGAACTTAGTATTTCCTAAGCAAAGTTTATTAGTAAATCCTTTATAGCATCAAATTTACAACTCACATTTTCCTGCATCTAAGGCATTAGTCCCTGAGTACTTTAAACCGTGACTATCACACTAATCCATTAGAGCCAGCATCCAGGGAAGGCTTCTTACAACCTGGTTAAGCCATCAGCAACCCAGAAAGGACAGAATGCCATGGTTTGAATTTGAAATATCCCCTGTAGATTCATGTGTGAAAAGTTTCAGAAGAGGGGTTTCAAAGGGACCCTGGGACTGACGCCTGGGGAATAAGGTCATTGAAAGAGTTACTAAAGCCATAGACAGGAAGATAGGTACCAATGTAGGCAGGGGTTACAGGGAGAGTTCAGGCCCCAGCACCAGAAACAGCCAGCATGGGGGGCCATGTGGCAGAAGTCAGGTCTGTCCAGGCAGGAGGCAGCGAGGGGGGTGGAAGACGGGGTGTGACTTCAATGTCCCTTTGGTGTAAACTCAGTTCCTGGGAGGGAGCCTGGCTCTGGGATGGGTTTGGCTAGGTGCTCACAGACAACGTCTCCATC
>CABHPR010157993.1:19159-41356 GCA_902168415.1 Peromyscus melanophrys | reverse complement strand
AAAAAAAAAAAAAATCCAAAGGATGCACTTGTGGCTTTAAGGACTGTGGCATCAACTGAGACTTTTCTACTCTTTCTGGATCAGCCCACTCTTAGTACTGGGGGCACAGGTTGTGGAAGTAACAGTATCATTCTTGAGAACAATAATCAAGGGAAGGAAAGCATGAGCCATTGAAGGAAACTTGAATTTTCTACCCAGTTTCCTCTGTGCCGTCACTAGAAATTTCCAGAAACAGCATGGCAGCTTCTGCGATTTTTCTTCATTACCCATTCAGCAAGTTATGGTGTACAGGCTTAGGTGAAGACAACGATGTCTCAGCTGCCATCTGTGAGGCAGATTTCAAACACAGGCTCTTATCAAAGATGTTAAATACTGAAAAAAAAAATGAAAAAAGAAAGGAAAGAAAGGGGGAAAGGAATGGAGGAGGGAGGGGAAAAAGGGAGGGAAGGAGGGAGGGAGGGAAGGAGGGAGGGAGGAAGCAAGGAAGGAAGGAAGGAAGGAAGGAAGGAAGGAAGGAAGAAAATGGGCTGATAACAAGCTATGGGGAACTAGCCAGAAAGCAACATTGTTCCCTTGCTTTGGCTTCACACTTCCTGTTTCTAGCTTTTTTTTTTTTTTTTTTTTTTTTTTTTTACACAACTGTCACACACGTGCAGAGGGCCTAGGTTGGTCCCATACAAGCTTCATAACTGTTGATCCAGTGTCCATGAGCTCCCATGAGCTCAGGTCAGTTGTCTCTGTGGGTTCTCCGACATGACACGCCCCCCCCACCCCCCATTGGCTCTTGAAATCCCTTCTGTCTTTCCTCAGCAAGACTTCCAAAGCTCGGCTCAGTGCTTGGCTGTGAATCTCTGCATCATGTCCAGGTTCTTACCTTGGCTTTCCTCAATGGACTGTGACCCAGGATATGTGAAGGAGACCCTAGAACCTGGGGGGGGGGGGGGCTTCTTCCAGGATCCTGGATTAGGCCCAAACCACACCCAAACACCTGTTTTCACAGAGAGATGATTTATTAAGGGAGGGGGGAGTTAAAGAGGCTGCTTTCTGACTCAGGGAGAAACAGCAGCAAATGACCTTGCAGGTGTAATTTTTTTTTTTTTTTTTTTTTGGTTTTTCGAGACAGGGTTTCTCTGTGTAGCTTTGTGCCTTTCCTGGAACTCACTTGGTAGCCCAGGCTGGCCTCGAACTCACAGAGATCCGCCTGGCTCTGCCTCCTGAGTGCTGGGATTAAAGGCGTGCGCCACCACCGCCCGGCCGCAGGTGTAATTTTTAAGAGAAGGAAAGGGGAGGTCTATGTTAGAATGGGTTAGAATATAGAGGGGTATTTTGATTGGGCATGTTAATTAGATGAACCAAAGAGGACTTTTGATTGTGGACTTTGGTACTCATCCTCAGGAATGAGTCTGGTATAAGAAGGTATCCAAATAAAGGAAAAGACCTTGATGGTTTTGCTTTGGGGATGTAATCTACTGATCTTTAGCAAGGCAGAGGAAATGGGGGAGAAGGGCAAGGCCTGCCAGAGCCACATGCTCGAGTGGGCTGGTGTCCCTCAATAGGTAAGCCAAATAAATCCACTTCTCCCCAAGTTCTTTCTGTTTATTGTATTTTATCCCGGCAATAGAAACCATAATTAAGAGAGTATTTATTCCAAAACCCATTAGACAACTCTGCATTTTATATCTTTAATTTGAAGGTGTTTCAAAAGAATGGAGAAAGGCCACAGAAGTCACATGCGAATTAGATAAAAATTCAAATTGAAATTTCACTCCACATAATTTCTTTATCCTTTGGTGCACTTTCAGAAGGCAGTTGCTGGCATTACTACTAGTAGTTAGGTAATAGTGTTAAGAACAGTGTATTGTTTGAGAGAACACACAATCTTAATCTACCACTAGTTAGATTAAAACACAAACTTTTGGCAAGTTTTAGCAATGTCACCAAGAATATACCACCTCTTCAACAAAAATAACTGTGACATTTTCAGCTGAATCTTTATATTAATAAAATCTCAACCTTTCTAAAAATACTAAGTGTAAATGTAAGTACTGAAGTAACAGAAGCTGCCTATATTTGTTTTATTTTTTCCAAAGTGCAGTGCACAAAACCCTCCCAGTGTATCCATGGTGAGTTTAGTAGTACATGATGGATAGTTAGCCTTTATCCAAACATGAGCCCTTTGAAGGCATGAACACCCACAATACTTACAATCTAGCTACATCATAAACTACATAAAGAATATGAAGGTGTCTTTTTGGGAGTTAATCAAAGTTTAAAGAGGCCAATGGGTTAACTTCAAAGTTAAACTTCAAATTGAGTGTTCTAAAGAGTACAAAATAGATTCAAGTAATGAGATGAACAGTTGGATTCAATTTCTTATGTGGACTCTGAAGAAAAGCTGCATTTCAGCATCACAAGAAAATTCATAACACCAGTAGATTTATGTGATAATTTTGAGCTGCAAATGATGGATAGAAGTGAGTGTTAAATAGAGCAAGATTGAGAAAAGGGAGTAGATATTTGTGGGTTATATTTATGCTGGACTTTGACGTGGAGAGAGAGACAGAGAGGAAGATGGACATGTTACATTGAGTGGGTCATCAAACCAAATTTGAGAGTCAAATAAATTGGGGAAAGGAACATGTTATTTTCTAGAAACGTTTCTAGAAATATGTTTAGTAAAAGTATCCCTGACTTCAATGAGCTTATGTGGCTGAAGTAAACAGTGAAAATCCCAAAGGGTTTTTAATTGTTTGTGTTCATAGAAAGGAGGGTAGCAATGACAGAGTAGTTTGCCTACAACGTCTCAAACGTAAATAGTTGTGGATTAAGTAAACTCTTGTATCTGGAGTGTAATATGTGTGAAAGCCAGCTGCTCATCTTTTGTTCGTTTGTTTTAATGAAAAATAGGACTATCAGTTTACTATACAGGGTTTTAAGTTGCCAGTAAAAGGTGGGGTATTTCATGCTTGTCCTCACATTTAATGGAAGATTTGCTGTTTTATTTAAAGTAGCAATTGAAGAGGCATAGGTTCTATTATTATGCGTATTTTATTATTATTAATTTCATTGACATGTGTTCATAGTATTTTGAAACAGTCATATGCTAATACTCAACTAAATGTTAAAACATTTTTCTCACTGTTATGAGATGATTACTAAGGTATGTTGTATGAGAACCTGACAAGGAGATCAATCATTGAAACCTGAGTAAAAGTTTTATTTTGCCTGGGGAGTGACTCTGTGTGTGTGTGTGTGTGTGTGTGTGTGTGTGTGTGTGTGTAGAAGGGGTAGTTACAAACTTGAATGTTATATATCTAATTCATTGAAAGGGTCTCTTATCTCCTGGTCATTCTATCCCAACACATCCAGGCAATATTGAAATTCTTCTCCACTCACTGAATAAAAATATTTGAAGATATTCTTTATCTTCTTGATAAAACTAATTCAAATCACATACAAAAAATTTAATGACCAATATGAGGTCATAATCCCTATGATCATTTTTTTCTCATCCAATTCCTACGTGTGTGTGTGTGTGTGTGTGTGTGTGTGTGTGTGTGTGTGTGTGTGTACTTTACTGTCCAATCCCATAAAAACTTTTATTGTTGTGTCTTAACATTGTTCTTAGGGTTATTGGAAATTTACCACAAACTGGCCTGCTTGGGACATTGCTCAAAGCATTTTGACAATGTTTTAAAGTACTTTTTTTTTCTCCTTTCTTTTTGGGGAAAACAAAACCCATCTGGAAGCATACTTTACCATTGGGTTCAAAAACTCTGCTGAACTTCAGCATGATAATAAGACACTGGATAACAAAAATCTGATGTCATATGTATCGTTAGTTATCTATTGCAAACTATTTTTGCTTAGGATACTGAGGATTCTAAGGGCCTCTGTGAGTTTGACTTGGCTATGCAGTGCTCATGTTGTGGGCTGTTCTTGCAACTGTGGATTTGATGGCTTTAGGGGGATGCAGTCAAATGTCCTCTTCTGTACCTTCAGTTGGCTGTTTTTTCTCTGGCATTTGCTACAGAAGGCTCCAATTTAGTCAACTCATTTCTCCTCTTTAAGGTTTCCTTTTCTCCATGATATAAGTTGGGTCTTCTAGTTATAGGGTCTTAGGAAAATTCCAAAAGAAGTAATACAATTACAGGAGGAGCTTATGATAACATCCAGAAGAGATGAAATATCACTTCTCTTGGTTCAAATTGATCCTTATCTCCTTGATATTAATACATACTTGTGTAATAAAAATCTCAAATCTGCTGTTTAAAGTAATTGCTACTTCTCTAAATTTACTGAGTTGGGTTGAGCCTAGAGTTTCACCCTGCTGTGGGATGTCTTTCTGTATGCTGTGAATATATGTTGATCCCATTGGTTAATAAATAAAGATGTTTTGCCAATGGCAAGGCAGAATAAGTTTAGGTAGTACATTCAAACTAAAGATGCAGATGAAGAAGGGTGGTGTAAGGGCAGACTTGTGAACTACCACCCAGAGAAGCAAGATGTGAGAGAATAGGTAATGTCACGGAAGCCACGTGGTAGAACATAGCTTAATAAAAGTGGGTTGAGTTAAGTTGTAAGAGCTAGCTGGCAAGAAACTTGGACCATAGGCCGTAAAGTTTGTAATTAATATAATGCCTCTGAATGATTATTTTATAAGCTGCTGTGGGCCAGGCAGGACACAGGAGAATTTCCAGCTACTTCACCCTGTTGTTTTATTCGATTTGCTAAATCATAATATGCATATTTAGTTAGTGTTCATTGGTTAAAAGTTGATACCACCTTGCCCAAATTGTTTGAGTAAGTTCATTTTGCAGCTCTATTTCCTTGGTCTTACACTTTTAACTTTTTACCTGTGATCTCAGTTGAAAATATAAATTCATAGTACAAAGAAAATAAATTACATTCTCCTTTGTTTTTTTTTTAAATATAGAATACTGGATACTTCGTTTACAGAGAATCTAAAAATAATCATTTATCAATCCGTTTTGAACCGATATATGGAAAATGTGTGTGAATGCATGTAGATATACCCACAAGTCTATGTATAGTCATGCAAAAAAAGATCAGCTGTGGTGCATCAAATGACTAATAGAAAATAGTCGTATGTCATTATGCTCCTGGTTTCAAGATAATTTCATGTTAGTCATATGTAGAATCAGCACCAGCTGTGACAACAAATGAAATGTCATACCCTGAGTCATTCTGGTTCAATCTAGCCTGCTGAGATCTTGGCTGTCATGTGATTCTTTAGAACAGAAAAAAAACTCCAGGGCTTGATCATGCAAGTAAAGAGTATATTCATGAGTGTAATTGAGTGGCTAATCCAGAAAGATAATCTGCTGTAGTGTTGCTTGCCTAATTAAAAAAAAATCAGAAACTGCCTTTCCTGAGATCTTTGAATACACCTGATACTTCCTGAACATCATGAAGATTTTATAGCCTTGTTTTCCTAAGATAGCTTCTGAATATCTATTTCGGGGGGACTACAATTCAAGGAACCCTGCTGTAGTTGAATGATACTGTGGTCTTTATAGAGTTCACAACAAAATAGAAATTATAGCTTCAAGTTGAACTGTAGAGGCTAACATACAGGTACAAAGAAAAATTCCAAACCTGAAACTAAGATACATGGAGGAAAGTCCAAAGGCAAAAGAGGACTCCAGGCTAGCTCCAATAATGTCACAAAGAGAGCCTTGCTTAGTAGCTAAATCTAGATAGTAAGCATAAGGCTACTCTCAACTTTGAGATTCACATGGATTTGCCTCAGTTATTACATTGTATCCTGGGAACACCATTAGGCTTTGCATAAGTTTAACGTAGTCACTAATGAACAGTGCTGCGGGCCTTAGACTAATGGTCTTCTGATTATTCAGTACGACAGACCCCAGACCGTGTTTTCATTTTGTGTCTTTATTTCCTCCTTGGAATGACATCTAAGATGAACCAAAATAGCATAGAGAAAATGCTGTACCATCTTTCATCTGTGTGAGTAAACAACCTTCCAAGAACGGCAGAAGAAGAGGGGAAGAAGCTAGAATCTTGATGACATCACTTAGCTACTGTATGAAGACTGGAACCGGCCTCTTACTGATTGAGATAACAAATGTTTCTCCTGTTCTATCTCCTTTATTGCATATTCTGAGGCTGTTCCCAAAACAGAAGAAATGCTACAATGTCTACCTAAAAAGACTAAAAATGCACTATAGAAAATGAAAATGTACAATTGAAAAAATCCAGTAATCTTATGACATATGATAAATTACAAGTAATATGCCACATAATACTATTAAATTCAGAAAAAAATCAATGAATAAAATAATAATACATTTGGTGATTCACAATTTCTATTAATCAAGACAATCAGATTTTTTTCATAGACACAAAATGAAAACATGGTCTGTCATATGTTAGCCTTTGCATACATTATTTTAGTAACTGCCATTGAATTTAGTTTCTTCAGATAGGGAGCTATTATTTCCGCTTACATATCTTATTATTATTATTACTTAACATGGTAAGAGACAACAGGCTTTTTTTTATAGCACCTATTGTACAAATTTACTTTGATTGTCAGGTTCCTCTATTGCTTTCGCTCACCCTGCCCTCCCCCCACCACTTTTATGTTTATACTGCCTTCTCCCATCCCCCAGGCGGACAGAGAGAGATGACTAGGTAGAAACACTTTCCTGCAAATAAAGTTATTTCATATTTCTTTATGGCTAGGTAGTACAATGCTGTGCTCATATTTTTTTATTATTCATCTGCTGCTACATTCCTAGGCTGAATCCATAAGGTGATTATCCTGAATCATAGAGGAGATGAACCAGGCTGTGGTCCATGTCAGGAAAGCATGCTACAGTACACTGAGACACACCCTTGTCACCAAGAGCAGAGTTTCTGAGATGTTTCAAGGACAGATTGCAGTCGTCCTGCTTAGAAACTTACGTTGGTAACTCAGCATAGCACTGTGTGTGAAAAACATCCCCATAAACAAAGCACACAAGATTTCTGACTTTTTTTTTTAAATAAACTGCATCTGGCATGTTCTGTAAGGTGGAATGTAAAAGCTCAATGTTCAGTAACTGGCTGCTTCTGGTTCTTTGGTAGGAGCAATGTTATTCACACAACCTTCCAAATAACACACTGTGTGTTATGAAGCAAAGCATCTTCCTTATAATACCTTACTGCCTGCATATATATCTGTATATATATGCATATATATAAACTTTATATATAATCATATTCATGGATATATACATACATATTTTTTCATGTACCTTATCTCATTAATCTTTCCTGGAGATTTCTACTTTTGTATTATGTAAAGGAAAACTTTCCTCAGTACATGAATAAATGCATATAATTTACTTCTAGGGTTTTTTTATGGTATTTTAGTGAAAATGTAATTTATTTTTAAAATAAAGTAAAAGTAAAAACATGTATATTTGATTTTTTTTAAATTTTTGATTTAGAGGTTTTTTTTTTTTAAAGGAGTAGTTATGCAAAAGTCTGTCCTTTCTCTCTGGACAGGAAAGCCCTAGTCACTTTCTGTCCTTGACACCATTCTTCACCATTCTTTTCCCTTCTCTATCTCAATATATTAATATTTACACCTACATAGGCGTGCGCGTGCGCGCGCGCACACACGGAAACTCACACACATACTCACACATACACAATTACTGTGTAAGCAGTAATCCAGTACAACCTCCTGAAGCTGATACTCATCCACAGCTCGTTCCATCTAATATACCACCTTATTAAGTTACCATGACAATACTGAGAATTGTGTATTCTCTATTTTTGCTTTACCAGCAATGAGTTGAATCACACAAGACAAATTTATGTGGAAGCAGAAAGGTCATATTTCAAACTCAGCTTGCTGACTCCAAACATTGTATTCCAAAATGCCTCATCTTCAGAATGACACCAATTTTTAAAGCCAGTTCATCACACAATATCAGTTGAAGAGAGTTTAAATATAAAACACAATTAACATTTTACAGGTAAAAACTGATATTCACAAATATGTGTTGAATCTTCATTTCCCCTAGTATGTAATAAGAACAAAGTAAACACCTAATTTTAATTTTGTGTCTTTATAAATACTGGAAGTTATTGAAACAGATACTTTTCATTATTATGTATTTTGGTTTATTCTTTCTTAAAAATTTTCTTTATTCTAGAGACTTTCTTACAGGTATATGATGAAATACAATCACATCTATTCCTAATTTCTGCTACACTGCAACATGTCCTCTATGACCTATATTCCCTTCACTGAAATCTGCTTGTACAGTTGGTATGTGTCTGCCTCACTGTTCTACTGCTGTGAAGAGACACCATGACCAAAGCAAATCTTATAAAAGAAAGAATTTGTTGGGGACTTGCTTACAGTTGCTAAGGTTTAGTCCATTATCACCATGGCAGGGAGCATGGCAGCATGCAGGGACATGATGCTGGAGAAGGAACTGAGAGTTCTACATCCTGACTTTCAAGCAGAAGGAAGAGAGAGAGAGAGAGAGAGAGAGAGAGAGAGAGAGAGAGAGAGAGAGAGAGAGAGAGAGAGAGAGAGAGAGAGAGAGAGAGACTGGTCCTGGCATAGACTTTTGAAAACTCAAAGTCCACCTCCAGGGAAATGTAACACAAATCTTAAAAGGTCTTATTAATAAAATCAAACCCAGAGCCAGGTATCAGGTTAAAGCTGGAAGATCAGAGAAGCAGAACAAGCCACAGCTACCTCACCTCGCCAGTTCCTCAGCTGATTCTGTTTCCTCAGACGGGAAGCCTCTGTGTCCTCATCCAAATGGATCTCAGCTGAACTGCTGCTCAAAAGCCTAAAAGCTTAACCAGGCACTAGTTACCTGGTCCTCGTGCCTTGTATACCTTTCTGCTTCTTGCCATCACTTCCTGGGATTAAAGGCATGAGTCACCATGCCTGGCTGTTTCCAGTGTGACCTTGAACTCACAGAGATCCAGACAGATCTCTGCCTTTGGAATGCTAGGATTAAGGTATGAGTGCCACCATTTTCTGGCCTCTATGTCTGTCTAGTGGCTGTTCTGTTCTCTGAACCCAGATGAGTTTATTAGGGTGCACAATATTTTGGGGAACACAATATCACCACAGGGACACACTTTCTCCAACAGGGCCACACCTCCTGATCTTTAATTATTATTATTCTTAAGAAATATTTTATTCATCTTACATACCAACCACAGATCTCCCTCTTCCTTCCTTCCACCCCTCCAGCTCCCACCTCCAACCCACCCCCCATTCCCTCCTACAAGAAGAAAATCATTCCAATCCCTGGTGATAAAGTTTTTCAATATATGAGCTCGTGGGGGACATTTTTATTCAAAGCACCACAGTTGGCATTTTGTGGAAATTAATGGGTTCTGCCTAGCTGTCTGGCTCATGTCTGAGGGGAAACAGTGCCCACCCAGTATAGGACATTTCTCTGTCAATCAGATTGTGGTATAGCTAGGTTTGAAACCAAATTCTCAGGCCTTTGGCACAACATTCTTTCTAAAAACATTGTTTTAATAATATAATATTTCCTAATAGAAACAAAATGGAAAACATTCTGTTTTTTTTTTTAATTGATTGACTGCAGGCTGGGTAAATTATAAACTATGAAATTCACTTGGCTCATAATCCTAGAGATCAAGCTGTTTAAAGGCAAGTTCTGGAATCTGGTGAAAGTGCTGCTGTAGTCTACACTAGCAGAGAGGTAAATGAGTAAACAGACAGGAAACAGAGATAAAAAACAACAAACAAAAAAAAACAAAACAGGCTGCACTTACCCCTTCCCATTAGGTGCCCATTCCCACCACAGCTAGCACACCTTTGTCATGCCTCATCTCTGCTGTCTGCAGCACAGCATACACGTATTGATGAGGGCAGAGCTCTCCCAAACTAATCATACTTTAAAGGTCTCACCTCTAAAATGGTAATGAAATATCAACATGAATTTTCTAGGGTGATTTCAAAGGATAACAAGCTAACTGTTCTGTTTCCATAAAAAGGGTTTATTTGGCTTCTGGTTCACAGTCCATCTTTAAAGACGCCAGGACAAGATCCCGAGACAGGAACTTTTGGGTGGGAATCATGGAGGAACTGCTTGCTGGCATGCTATCAGCCTGACCTGCTTTTAGCTGTGTTTAGCTAGATTTTTTTTCTTATATGTTCCGGGGCTACATTCCTAGGAAATAAGAACCCTCACAGTGAGATGGGCCCTTTTTTATCAATTGACAGCCAAGACAACTCCTCACAAACATGTCTACTCACACAGCAACATTATAAAGACAAAAGACAACTACCCAATTAAGACTTTTCCCCCCAAATGATTGTAGGGACTTTCAGTTGACAGTTAATCCTAACTAGGACAGAATGGTAAACACGAAGTGAATCAACTAATTAATTAATTAATCATAGTCTGGCCTATTACAAATTCTTTATAGATGTTAGATTTTTAAAAATTCTTCATTTGCCCTGGCTACCAGCCTCATGTTACATTCCCACATGTAACCATCACAAAGCTACTGGCTCTGGTCATTCACAAAAATGCTGTTGACTTGAGCTTTTTACCCTCTAAAATCAGCCATTTGAATGGTGGCTTCATGTAGGATTCAAGTTCTATAGCACTTGAGAACTATGGGCTTAAGTGGATCACTGAGGTGCTATTCCACACTTAATAGCATCTTTCTCTGGGTATTTCTTCCATATCACACCCTTCTTTATGAACCAGAATGTGATCTCACTATAAACAGCAAGTATGTAGCCAATTCCACATATTGTATACTTTTCTTGAGCCTTTGATCTGTAACTCGAGCAAAAGAAAAAAAAAAAAAAGAAAAAAAAATTCATCTCATCCATGGAGATGTAATAGAAAAAAAAATGGATCCTCTGAATGAAATATCCACTGCACCAACAAAAACAACTGTGTGCTTTTAATTGTTATTGTTTATAGCACACATTACTTCAGAACAATGTGTACACTTGTAATTGGTGTGTGGGAAACTGAATATCTCCTTCCTTACTGTGAAATTCAATGGCCAATTTCAGGTAAACAGAACTGAACTGAACACTACCACAGCCTAGTTACACTTTTAATTAAATGGCAAGGTACAACAAAGTCACACAATTAGATTGTGATATTTCTAGGCTGAAAATGCAATTTACCAGGCACTTGGTAAAATATTCTTTCTAAAACACTATAAAAACTCTCTAAAGTGTTTTTATTAGAAACAAAGAAAGAAGATACTCATCAATAAATGTACAGAAATATTACTGAGATATTATATACATATATTCATATGTGTATTTTGTATTATATTCAGTGATCATATTTAAGTATGAATTAGATTCTATGTTTTTAAATACTTTTTTGAAAATGCAAACAAAAATGTCTTTATGTTTACCTCCTTTTTGGAACACATGAAAGTATGCCTTACTGTAAGTGACAATCAGAGCTTTTTCAGTTGTGCCACAGAAGAACTGGATATAGAGGAAGGTAAGAAAAGGCAGGTTGCAGTGGTTGGAATGGTTTTCATTAGCTCTGGAGCACATTTGTAATCTGATAAACAGCATGATCAGTTGACCTTTCTGTGGTTAGTTTAGGATGGTTTCAGCATTACCGCATCCACATACTTACTATGAGGACCAGTTCTGAATGTGGTCTTTCCCAGCCTCCAGTGGCCTCTGTGAAATGCCAGTCCTGGTTGAAAGCTACCCTCATAGAAGAATGCTAGAAGACTCAGTGCTGTAGTTTTTAGTACTACTCCTAAATGGAGATTCCTTCTATCTGAAATTTAGACTTGGAAACTACAACTGAAAACTTAGCCTGTTAGAAACATATTTTTCTATTTATATCACTGTATAGCATGGCTGTAAGCATAATCAAGAACTGATGATTTGATGGAAGAATTAAGATCTCTTCTAACTAAGAATCTGAAATCAAAAATAACTTTCAGTGTTTGTACAGATATCCTCCCCCAAAACCTCCCGTGTACCCCTCTCCACTCTTCTTCAAATCCATGACCTACTTTTCCACTAATTATTATTGCGGGCATATTAGTTATAAGTAAATCAAATTAGGATTGAAAATTTTCAACTTGTTTTGTGAAGAATTTTGTGAAGAATGTATGTGGATATATATACGTATTCCTAAATATAATCTGTGAAGTCTGTATACTGTTACTTACATGGAGGTTTGTGGTCAAGGGCGGCCATCTGGCACTGCACAGGCAATTGGTGTGCTGTTCTCTAGGGAAGACCACCTCTCCCACTTCCAGCTTTCCTCAGGTGCCCATAGTTCCTTTTAAAGTAAGAGAACATGGAAACATAGTACTTATTCTAATCTTCACAAACCGAAAAATGTCTATGCAGTGAATTACGATAAAGAAAACACTATTTTCTCATGTATTGGAATATTTTTTCACAAATTTGTGCACTCAAATTCTTCTGATGATGCCACACTGCTCTTAAATAGTTTGGAACTTGTCACGTGTTTAAGCTTCCATGGACCAACCAGCACCCGATTCCCTCCCATCATGCCTCAGTTTTCTCATGATGGCAGTCATGGACAGTGTGCAGCTCTTGCAGTACACTGGTTTCTATTTCAGAGACTTTGTATATTAATCACATTTCTCCTTTCTTCACCAATAGTGCCGTCCCCTTCTCTACCTGTCATCCATCTGCTTTGCTTTTGTTTAGCCAGTGATAGTAGTTGGTTCCATGTGTTGCTCCCCAAATTTAGATTTCCTGATGTTGTGAATATGTGTTCTTCACCTAGTATATTTTATTCAATGACACACACTTATGTATTTATGGATTACACATGGCATTTAATTAATATATAGTGTCTATGAGGAAGGCAAACTCTTTATGCTCAAGGGACCTATTTTACCATTTAATTTTTCATTTAACTCTTGAGCTAGTGTGGGAAAAAGAGTCTATATTGTATTGTTACTTCAGCTATATTCATATTATTTCACTGGTAACTTAGAAACTACTAAAAGTCTGAAATTTGTGAAGAACAACCTAACAAATGTTTGGTGTAGTTTCTAAATGTTGTAGTTTTGAGCTTGCTTGCCTAAGTGTAATAATCATTTTACAAAGGGAAGACCTTCAGGGTATGTATGAGAGACTCACCTTGTGAAACTCCATCTCTTGGTTCACATTGTTGGCCAGAACGATGTTAACTTATTGTCTTAGTGGAATGTAGGTTAAACTCTGGGAAAGCAGTCTCACAAAAGACGTTGTAGATGTTTTGTCCAAAAGCTAGGGCAAAACAGATATTCAGAGAACAAAACTAAGAGCTATGTTTTATAACCCTGGTGGCTGTTTTATTTATAGAATGAAGTAAAGGCAAAAACAAAAGCAGAATAAAAGATCTGACCCCTTCCTTGCTCAAAGAAATTAAGCCGATTTCTGTGCCATATCAGAACTTCTCTCATGTCCCTGCTTTGACTGCTTACTTCATTTGTCTCTTTATTATGATTTATATCCTTCCATATTTTCCCCTCTACTAGCTTTGAGTTCCCCTAAGAACAGGGTCATATATTTTTGTCAATTATTTTACAAAATCAGACAAGTACTTTACAAAACATTTAAGATTATTTTGGGGGAAAATTTTAACTGTTCAGTGCAGTGTACTATCTTCACCACAACATAATAGAAAGAAACAATCTGAGTGTGCACTATCCTGGGCTGCGGATAGAGCTCAGACTGGAAACTACTTCACTAGTATGCATAAAGCCTTCACATTGGTCCCCAGACTTACATAAATTGTGCATGGTAACATATGCTTTTAATTGCAGAATCCAAGAGATCAGGCAGAAAGATTCCAATTTCAATGACATCTTCAGCTACATAGAAAAGAAAGCTCAAGATCAGCCTGTGCTAAGGGAGTCTCTGTCTCAACAAAAAGCAAATCATACCAGGACAGACATTATTATATCCATCCTAACTTTGTGGAAAGCACATTTCATTTAATTCTTTCTCAAGATTTGAAATATAGTTTATGTGATAAACAAATAATTCCATTTCCCCTTTTGGGAAATGCAACATTAGATTGTGAGCTATATAAAGACAGGGCCATGTCTATCCCAATTCACAGAATAACATCGACTTGAACCTAGATAATTTGATTAGTAACAGAAAGATTACACCTTTAGCACTTAAAAACCAGTTGATAGCTAGATATTGATTGGAAGCAACAGTCAGGTGTGTGTGTGTTTGTTTTTACTGGTATGTACATGGTCACAAATGTCTTTAATCAGCCTTCACAAGATCCTCACAGCATCTTCAAATAGCCCCTCCTCTCTCTCTGAGGCAATAGAAGTGATTGACTCCAGTGTGGCTCTTTTCTTTGGTAGTAGAGCTGAATTATGTTGCACAGGGGCCTCTTCAGCGTCGCAGCTTTTCATGCATTGTCCCTGTGTAGGTGGGAGTCTTCAGTGGCCTAACTTTTCTAAGAAGCCCAGGAAACTTCCTGGTGGATGGATACCTTTGATGTTTAACACTCTTTAAGTCACCTCAGTCAACTCATTGATTCAACACCCTGGACTTGGACTGGATCCTTTTGTCAGCCTCTCTGTATACTTTCTATCTGGGTGAATAAATGTTTTCCCTAAGAAAAGAATCCTGACACATGTCCTCTAAGATTGTGAAAGAGTCTTGGGAGATTTGTAGAATGTTGATTTATTTTGACAATATAAGCAGAACATATATATATATATATATATATATATTATAATAACAAAATGATAATACTTAAAGTTATTGAAACACTGATGTGGAACACATGGACATTTGGCGTTCAGTTTAAAACAAAATAAAATCATACACTTGACTAACAGAATCTGTAAAATCATCAGTTCAACTATGGTCAATATGGTCCGTCATTAGAAAGTTCATGAATTTAAAGCTTTTTGATGAATAAATACCCTTATTTAAAACGATAATAGTAGGACTGGGAGATGGCTTAGTTCCAGACATGTGTACTATGGGACCATGATGATTGGAGTTTCAATCTCAAACTCGTGTAAAAAACTAAATGTTGCAGACACTTGTACGTGCACAAAAACAAGGCAGTATATTTGTGTTCCCATTTAACACTGAGCAAACACATCCAAATGCAGTTGTGAGATTTAAAAAATACTAGGCATCTTGTGGGCATGTAATTTTCCTTCTTGGGCATAATTTTATGGTTTTTACCTTGTAGTTTTAAGGGAAAGGTGTCTCCATTGAGGGACTGTTATTAATACATCTCTGATGAAATGCAAGCATAGTAACAGACTATGTTACCTTAAATAACACAAGAAAGTCAAGGAGAGTAGAGAAACCGTTTTGAAGTTGCAATAGATTATACTTTGTTGAGACACACTCCTGCTTAGATTGCCATTGTCCTATAGTACCACACTAATACCAAGGAACATGAAGGACACTAGGAGTATTGTCTATATGCCTGAGAACATTAAGAAATCTTAACACTTCACTTAGAATGTCACTTTCTCCTTCATCTTCCTTTCTGGTGTCTCTATTATTGCCAATATTGTTTTCTACCTATGTCCCTCATCTAGGGTAACCCATTCTACAACATAGCCAGAGTGAACTATTATAAATTCAAAGTTTTCTGTATGATTCAACAGCTCAAGAAGGTTTAGTGATTCTTCCTAAAGAAGAAATGAAAACACAAAGCCACAGAATGACACAAACTCTTCTACCTCTCTTCTTTCTCTCCATTTCCTCATTGAAGCACCATGAGCACCAATGGTAAAAGAAGTCTTTCTTTCCTTTTTCTTCTTAGACAAAGCCTCAATATAGAGCCCAGGCTGGCCTTGAAATACAGTGATAAATCTACCTCATGTTCTGAGTGCAGGGATTTCTGGTGACAAGCAGGGAGCCAGGCTTTCCTCTTTCTTTTGAGACTCTTTGAATATAATATCTCCTCTCTGGCAAACCGCTGCTGGCTGTCTTTTCCTTTCTTCTTCACCACTTCAAAATTATTTGTAAAATTCATTATCTGCAAACTTTTTATGTATGCGTCTGTGTCTGGTCCCTGCATCCCTGCAGGCTTAAGATGCTGTCACACTTAACACTGTGGCAGAATGGCAGCAAGGACTGCACAGGCTACGGGGGGGGTGGGGGGGTGTTACTGACTGTTGGTTCTCCCAGTATAACTGATATAACATGAAGAGGCTATTATGAATGTCTTCTTAAAATACAATGTTCTGATACAGAATTGTGAACGTTGTGCAGCTTACACATACAAAGTTCCTTGCCACCCTTGGAAGGTGCATTTTTCAACCGAGAATTTACATTCACCTTTGGATCTTACATTCTTCTGAAGAAATAATGTGGCATCCTCCCCACATTAGTCTTCTTTCATAATAACGGTGATGCGGGCAATCAAACCCAAACCTTTCTGACATTCACTAATTGACAAACCATACACTCAGCATGCTAAAACAAGTTTCTCTTATTTTCATTCACAGAACAAGAAATTGTGTCACAAAGATATAAAGTGATTTTTCACAATAACAAATATTATACGTGCAAGTGCTGAGTTTGGTCCTAATCACCCCATCTCCAGGATTTGTAGTTCCAATCTAAAATATCTTGATTTTCTTATCAATCCATTTTCTGACTCTGACTTTGCTAGACTGTAATTCAACCTTTTAAGGAAACGATTTCATTGGCAAAATGGGAGAAATAAAACTTGAAGTTTGGACAAGTTCAAGACAGACAATGACTGATAGACACATTAGTGCTTGACACATGATCTGAAGCAGAAATCAAACTTAAAGGACTTCGTAAAACGTAAATCCCTCTTCCTCATCAGCTATAGATCATGGGAAATATATTTGTGTACTGTTTCATATTAACTTAATGTGTAACTCAGATTTCTCAGACACTAATAGCTGAAGGCAAGGCTATTTCCAGTTGACCGGTATACGATCATGCCACCTCTCCACCACTTCTCACAATTGCTCATGATTTTCCAGGACATGCCATGTAGTAATGTGCTTGTACTTCTTCTGCAGTTTTGTTTCTCATGATTCCATTACCTAATAACAACTAGAAGAGTAAGACTAGCACTATGAACTATTTTGAGGAAAGCGTAGGGGGAGGAGGAGGAAAGAAGGAAAGTAGGGAGGGAGAAAGAGAAGGGTCACATAACTTTTTCTACAGTGCATTACTATTGCTCTGTTATTATTAGTTATGCTTAACTCCTTACTATGCCACACATACAAATTAGTATTAGTCATGTGCATGCACATGAGGAAAAATGCACACTATATATATGTATGTATGCATATATATACATATATATATATATATATATATATATATATAAAATATTTGATGGACGCTATCACTGTTATCAGGAGCCCACTGAGCATTTCAGGAATATCTAATGTGGATGAGGGCGGACAATGGTAGCATCATCTAGGCATTTTCTCTGTTTTGAAATTTGCTATATTCTCTTCAATGAGCTACACATTATTCATCTTCTAAGGCCTGGCATTCTTCCAACATTTCTGGGATGAACTGAAGCCTCTCCGCTCTCCTCCTAAGTATTTCCTCTCACAGAGTCTATATTATCTTTGCTTAACTTTCCTTTTTTGTATTTCAATACTTCATATCAGATAAGTGATCTTGGCAGAGTGACCATGTTTATCATTCCATGTATTCCATCCATAGCCGAACATACTGACTGGTAAGGATAGCTATTTAGTAAGTGACAATTGGGTTACAGTGGCCATAGGGAAAAAAAGAACAACTTCAAACCAAACATTGCTTTTACTTCAATTTCACTCAGCTAAAATGCTGGAAATATCTCTTTTATTATTATTTCTGTTTTAAAATGTATACTAGTTATTCTCAGAGCACAAACGATTGCATGTGAATACAATGACTAAAGAGGACCCTTTTACTAATTTTCTAATCATATTACTCCCAGTGCACTCAAGATATATGAAAGGGCTTTGGTGAATTCCAGTGTGTAGTTAATTGACAATAACAAGCATGTTGTTGATATTTCACTCTTTCTCTTTTGGGAGGCCTGCCACCCAGCTCCCAGATAAATCACACAGAGGCTTATTCTTACTTATGAATGCCTCGCCTTAGCTTGGCTTGTTTCTTGCCAGTTTTCCTTAACTTAAATTATCCCATCTACCTTTTTCCTCTGGGCTTTTACTTCTATACATCTTACTCTAACTCCATGGCTTGCTTTGTAGCTGGTTGGCTGGCCCCTGGAGTCCTCCTCCTTCTCTGGCTGCTTCTTCTCACTCTCTCCTTCACCCAGATTTCTCCTTCTACTTATCCTCTCTGTCTGCCAGCCCTACGTATCCTTTCTCTTGCCTTGCTACTGGCTGTCAGTTCTTTATTAGTCCATCAGGTGTTTCAGACAGCCACAGTAACACAGCTTCACAACAATTGCAACATAAACAAAAGTAACACTTAAAATAATATTCTCCAACATTAGAACTTGCTTTTGTGAATGTTGGTTCTCTGGATTAGAAACTATTTTCAGCCTATGTTGTACTGAGAATCTTATAACATTTCTATCACTCCACATTTGTATTAAATAATCAAAACTGAATAACAAAACTTAACCTTCACAGGGTCTTTCATCTCTGCCAGCATTCATTCAGAAGCCTTTTATATCTAGAAAAAAAATAGTCTTGATGACCATCTTTCCAGGTAAGGTGAGTTCTAAATCTACTGTGATATCACACACTAATAAATAATTTAGAAAGAAAAGAAATGGGCCTGAGGGAGGAAAAATTATCTGATTTTGATTTTGATTAAATAGAAAAGTAATTTTACATTAACATGCCATTTAAAAGCTATTCATGTTTTGAAGCAATTTTATTTGAGAATGAGAAATCTTTAACACTACAGAATGTGTTAAAATAGTGCCTATGTTTGTTAGTTCAGTAATCTTTCAGAATGCTTAATCTGACTTCAGTTTGTAGAAATGAGGTCCAGCCCCTCACTGCTGTAATGGCTTGCCTTTATTTATGCACCTACCCCTTGTTTTAGAAGTCAGGTAATAGCTGCAAATCAAATAGCATATTCTTGTTCCCTGTCACTTGTCCTGTTCCTTAAACATTAGAATAAACAGAGGTGGCTTGTCCAAAGCTATTGTCAGCAACACACTGCTTCCAGTGGCAATAAATCTCCCACTAATGACGTTCAGTAATAGAGCTGGTATTTTGCACTGTCTTTTCTCACTGCTCTATTTTAAGGCAATGTCTCTGTAAACAAACACTTCTATAATGTGAGGTATTACATGGTGTGAAATAAGCTGGGTCTATTAGCATGGTGTGAAGCTGGGGCCTAGAACAATAAAAGGAAATAATGTGATCTGGAGGGCTGGGGAAAATACTACTCAGAACAACATAAGCACACTGACAAAAGGCAGGATGGCTTAGGTTTATTTATAAAAGTCTTTGCATGTTTCTACATTTATTAAAAAGTGACCCTCTTGAACTCAGGCTGAATGATATTAAAATGCTGACAGGGAGACAAAAACGAAGAGTCTGCCAAAACATTTTTTCCATCAATGCTGATGTTTTCTATTTATTTTACCCTAGATGAAAAAGAATAAGTGAATTAGGGAACGTGCTGCTTGTCATTTCAATAGCAAATAACACCTACTTAATAATACCTCTGAGGAAGTTGCTGGGGATTCATTTTTTTTATAAGCACTCATGCCATGTGAGGGGGAAAATATTGAGTTATTTTGGTATATTAGATCTAACTCTCCTAGCATCTCACCAATGCAAAGATCCGAAGAGAGAACAATGCATTGTTTCTTGAGATTTGATCTTTTCTAAAAGGCTGTGCCCGCATTTGCAGCTTTCGCTCTTCTCTGCTCTCTTCCTATAGGCTGGGGAAAGCACATGCTTGGGATTACTTTGGCAAATTATCCTCATCTTCTTTCCTTCCTCTTCACATTTAAGAAGTTCATATTTTCAAGACAGTGTGTTCCAGGACCTCAAAAGGGTCTGAATTAACAGACAAAAATTACATATTTTTGTATAAAATAAAATTTTTGAAAAACAGTGTTCTGGCCTATTAGTATCAAAGTGACTTTCATTTCATTTCCTAGGCAGAAATGCCTTCATTATTCTTGAGGTTAGTGGTTTCTGTTCAACATTCAAGATCAGCAATTGATCCTAAAGTGACCTCACCCATAGCACTCTGCATTAACTCTTACCATGAGACCTAACAAGAAGGAATTAGTAACTTCTTTATTCCTTACTTTCAATGACAGACAGCTCATGAGTCACATTGATTTGGCTTAAGCATTTTTTGAGTGTGTATTATAGCATAAAATGAGGAGAAATCTTGCTTATAGGCCTGGAGAAAGGACACCGTCAGTAAAGTCTTTGCTGCACAAGCATAAAGACCCAAGTTCTGATCTTCAGTCCCTACATACAAAGCCACAAGTGACAGTGTACATTTGTATCCCAACACTGAGGAGGCAAGGATCCCTGGAGTTTGCTGATGAGTTCATCTGGCTGAGTTACTGAGTTCCAGGTTCAGTGACAAAAATCTATCTCAAAAAATAAGGCATCTGGCATTAACATCTGGCCTCATATATACCCATCCACAGGCACCTGCACACACATTTACACACTCACACACAAAGCACATGCATGCACAGATATGGACACAGAAACACACAAAGAAATTATACTCATATGGTTAAGTTAGATCTTTTTCCTGTGTAGAGTCATTCCCAGTGATATGGTTGTGGGATGCTGCCTGGCATTGACAGTGTTATGTTGACATCTCAGTCAACCATCACTGAGAAAGAAACAAAGGAACAAATAAACTATAATTCTATACAGAATTGTGTTTCTAAGATGTAGATTACAGTCAGGTGGGATTTTGGTGCATTTTTTTGAAACCCCACTCTAAGATGACGATCATCTTACTACCATAAAGCATGATGTGTGGCATGGATCAAGCATACATTTGATTCTGAGGTGAATTTTTACTCTTTCAGTAAAAATATTATTTAGATTGTAAACATTTTTGCCTCTACGATTCTATTCATCATATGTGAACTAGGTTTTTTAAATTATTATGCAAAAATAATACTTAGGAAATCCCAGTTCATTTATTTTCTTTCTGAATGCACGCCAACCACATGCACAAAATTTTTTATTAAGTTTTCAGGACAAAAATGAAATGATCAAGGCATATTTTCTTCCCTTAATTAAGCTAGAGTCTGTGAAGCTATAGATAAACAAATAGCTGAAATACACAACTTAACATGACCTTTGGGAGGTAGGAGGCTCAGAAAAGAGGATAAAATGCATTGGAGGAAGCAGAAGTTACAGAGAAGAGAGAAATATGCTACTTTGCTGATTCTGAAGAGGGAGGAAGAGCCACACAATCCATGTCACCTCTAGAAGCTGGCAAATGCATGGAAACTGAGTCACCTCCAGCCTCGTGAGAGAGCACATCACTGCTGACACCTTGATTTTGGCCCAGAGATACTTATTTTGGTCTCCTGTGCTACAGCACTACAAGACAATCTGTACTGCTTCAAGCTTCTATTTTTTTTGTACTATGTGTCCACAGAAGACAAACATAGATTCTGTCACTTCTATGGGGGTGTTGTTGCTGTCACAAGGGTCTAACAAATATGGAAAGAGCTTTTGTTGGTCAAGAAGCAGTAACTAGATTAATTTCAAGAGGATGAAAATGTTAAAGAAATTGTCTGAGAGGGCTCACAGTATGAGCACAGGAGAGATGAATGTCATCTTGAGATACTCAATTGTTATAAACAGAATACTGACATAGATATGGAAGTTTGTGAGCTGGGGAGGGGGATAAGTGGGTAAAGTGCTTGCTGTACATGTGTGAATATTTGAGTTCAAATACTCATTACTAACATACAAAGCCAGGCATGGCTACAAGCACCTCCAATCCCAGCACTGGGTAGTGGAGACAGAAAAATTCTGGGTTGTTTGTCAGCCAGTGTTGCCAAACAGTGAGCTTCAGGTTTCATGAGAAATCCTGTATCAAAAATTAAGTGGGAGTAAATAGAGAAAGATATCCAAAGATGAATTCTGGCTTCCACATATGCACACATAGGAACTAAACAGCTCTCTTACACACACACACACACACACACACACACACATGCACACGCAGATGCA
>CABHPR010157993.1:7074-19059 GCA_902168415.1 Peromyscus melanophrys | reverse complement strand
AGAGAGAGAGAGAGAGAGAGAGAGAGAGAGAGAGAGAGAGAGAGACTAATAAAGTACCACAAGTGAGGTTAAGAGGAAGTTGGGAGAGTTCAATTGGAAATTAATACTGGCAGTCAGGTGGTTCAAGGTAGACTCAGAGTTGATTGGTTTAGAACAAACTGAATTACTATGAGACACTCTGTAGTCTGTTATATCCTGAGAGCTGATATCATAACTCTTAGAAACATCTACATTTGGGATGAGGAGAAAAGATCTAAATGAAGAGTTGACAGAGCAATACCAGGTGGTTTAAGAAATTTTTAGAATAAGAAGTTTCATCACGATCACACAATACATGGAGTTTGTAGAATAGAGAATGTTATTGTACCTCACGATTAAGTAGCCATTATTTCCCTCAGGAGAGCAATTTGCCCTGGTAATGTAGAGTGAAAAGACAGCAGATTTTAAAAGTGAATGAAGGAATGATTGTGGTAAGAATGGTACAATACTCAATTAATTAAGTATTTGAAGATAAAAAGGGAAATTAGTGTAGTAGTTTAAGGGAAACCTATCCAAGGAATTACTGTAAGAAAAACGTATTTTCCCCCTTTAAGGTATGTAAATGCTATATGTTAGGAACAATGTGGAAGGGGGGCAGTGCAAATAACTAAGACTTCCATTAAAAAGGAAGCAAATGTTGCAACCAAAGGAAAACAGGAAATCTAGCTTTGGTCAGGAAGAGGAAATCATGTTTTTCAGCTACGTGAACAGAGTAAGAAGGAAACTAAAGATCATGGATACTTTGAATTGGAAAGGATGGCCAAAGCATTCCCACAGCTCTGTTAGCAGTGGGCATAGTATGATATACGTAAGAACATTAAAGAGGGACAGAGAGGCTTGGTCTGACGACAGAGAAATTTTAGGAAAGCCTTTGTTATGGGATCAGAGGATTCAGAAAACTGAAATACAATCACGGGACAGAGAACAGGTATTTACAAAGTGTGAGTCTCTCTCCATCACTCTAATAAAGATATTTGAGAGTATCAGCTTATAAGGATAATAGACTTATTTTGGCTCACATGCTTGAATGTTTTGATCCACGATTGGTTGCTCTCATTGCAAAGTGTCTCATTGTGGAGGAACACGTGGCAGAGCTAAGCAGCCTGCCTCATTTCCAGGGTGGAAAAAACAAAGGGGCAGACTTCCAAGAAACCTTTCAGAGACAGGTCTCCAATGACATAAAGACCCCTCTCTAGGCTACACCTTGTATCGCTTTCATAGTCTCCCGATGAAGCCTTTGTGGGGAGCATACCTTTAATCCGCATGAGAACATTTAACATTCAAACTACAACCATTAGTACAATTAGTGATATATCTGCTATCCATAAAAATATACAGTAGCTGCTAGAAGGTACCAGAGTCAGAATAGGATGATTTTTTCCAAAGCTACTGATTAGCAAAGAACTGAGGGGTTTCAAGCTGTGGTGAATAAATTTTGTCAAAAGACTTCACTTATGTATAACCAAGAGGCAGAAGGAAGCACAATACAGGTCTTGGCCTCAAATAGCCTCAAGCTTTGATTCTCATAGTCTCACATTTCAGTGTTACTAGCAATCTAACCCGTGATGCTAGATAAAATTCCCTGGCCCCAGTACAGTTACACTAATTCATTAGGAATAAGGCACAGGCAGGGTTTTGCATTGAAATGCACACCCCAGGTGATTCTGACACAGGTGCTCTAAGGATCACACTGAGACGTATCCTCTGATTGCACATTGAGAACTATCGGCCTGGGAGAAAAGGGATTAAACTAAGAGGGCACAGGTCATGATAGTAATGAACAAGATGGGTTGTAATTAGATTGTAGCCGGGGGTGGGGGGCAGGACCGAACGGTAGTAAGGAAAATTCATTTTACAGAGTGAGCGTTGGAAATGGAGCTCTTTTAAAAGTGTATATTGGAAGAGACGAAAGGCTTTTCTTCTTTTGCCCACCCCACTGTCTTCTGTGGTACAATCCAACAGCGAGCCATTTTGTAAAAATTCACAACAGCAAGTTAGCCATCATTAGTAGTATCTGGAGTGGTAGTTCTATTGCAATACACATTCACACGTGTGCATAACATTATTCTGGTATAAGAACTGTCACTGAGGCTAGCATGTAGATAGGGGCAGCACCCCAGTTAATATCAAAGCTATACTCATATTTTCTAATCACATTGCTCTTTGTGTGTGAGACTGCTTGTTCCTTCCTTTAGGAAATGGTGACAAAAAAAAGGAAAGCTATAATTAGTAATCTTGATCTTCTAGCACAATTTCTTTCATTAAAGTCCCAAACCACATCAGATGCCACTACCAGAGGTCAAAGACTTGTGATTCAAATGTAAGTTTGGTGTCCCCTCATTATCATTATAATCATTTTTTTCTGAACACTGTATATTGTAAGAAATCAGATGAGAGCCTATATTAAATATATGCTCTGTAATATGTAACATCCTCATGGAATGGTCCTGTGCTGAGGTTAGTGTGAATTTGTTTATTCATTTCCCTATATCCATTCTAGGAAAGAGATCTACAGCATTAGTTTCTTTCTTTTTTTTTTTTTTTTTTTTTTTTGGTTTTTTTTTTGAGACAGGGTTTCTCTGTGTAGCTTTGGAGCCTTTCCTGGAACTCACTTGGTAGCCCACGTTGGCCTCGAACTCACAGAGATCCGCCTGGCTCTGCCTCCCGAGTGCTGGGATTAAAGGCGTGCGCCACCACCGCCCGGCTAGCATTAGTTTCTTAAACTGAGAAGTGTTGTTGAAATATTTTACATTGTTTTGGAATCCTATCCTAAATCATACAAAGACAGTGTGACAGATGGTCTGCACTTTCCAACCATATAGCTTTTGAGGCTGTGTTCTTAAAGGAAATTAGAAAGGAGTAGACAATATACTCATATGAGAAGTGTATATTATCCAAGACTCAAAGTGTTAAAAATTACTTTCACCACTATCCACATCCATTAGCTCAGACTCAAGGATAAGATCACAAGGTCTGCATGATAGGCTTGGAATGCTATGTTGAGAAAGAAAATAGAAATTAAGCTTGTTGAACATATAACAATCTGATTAGGATCGATCACCACCCCAACCAAAAGACAGACAGGAAGGAAGGAAGGAAGGAAGGAAGGAAGGAAGGAAGGAAGGAAGGAAGGAAGGAAGGAAGGAAGGAAGGAAGGAAGGAAGGAGCAAACAAACAAACAAACAAACAAAGGAAAAGAAAGAAAAAAAGGCATTCATTGACATGCTCCTAACTGGGCCTTTGATTCAGAGTCAAAGTTAGAGACCTCGCCATACTTGTAGAGTGAAAGATAATCAAGAGATGCTGGGAGTAGCCAGTATACTCAGTTTTGCTAGCACTACTCAAGCAGGTCTCTGTGGCAAGCTCTGGATGGGATATTGACTCACTAGATTTCTCTGTGTTTGAAGCCTAGTACTACTGCTATTTCCTTTTTTTCTTTTGGGGTGTGTGTGTGTGTGTGTGTGTGTGTGTGTGTGTGTGTGTGTGTGTAATACTCATGAAACTCCATTTTCCTAAAAATCTTTTTGCTTCAATTATGCAGAAATTGTTGTACTGTTCCTGTATTATCACTTCTTTTTCCTAAAATTTTGACTACAAATTTGTTGTTGATACAGAAATGTTGAATGTTCCCAAAGGCAAGGCTTTGCTTTCAGCTTCCATGCAGTTTTGAGCTAGTGGTCTCCTGTGTCTTTTGCTCTTCACTGACTCCCTCAAGTTTGAAAGAGCGCACTATCTGAAGTCTGTGGTGTATGTTGCCACCCAAGAGCCTACAATACGTCACCCTAGTTTACTGACAATTTTGCTTGATAGCCTCCATATTGGTTGTCCCACTTAGCGAACACAATATTCATGTAGGATAATGCATCCAGAACCCTAGACTGCCAACTGCCACCTTTACTGCCTTCATTTCTGACATGAAGTTTAGATCCCATAACATACCACCATAGTTCCTTCTTTTAATTAATCTGAACTTTAATGGGATCCTTTTATTTTCTTTATTATTGATCATCAAAATAATACTTTGATTAGTCCGATCATGTGTTGCCATAATACTTTACACAACTACATTAATATCACCAGTGAGGGTCCCACAATTGAACACATTGTTTCAAAAAATTTGAATGTCTCAAATTATACTCTACATTCTCAGATAATTCACTATACTTTATAATAAATTAATCCAGTAATTCTCAAGACCAAATACCATGTTTCTTCATTCTCTAACTACCAATTAGCTACCAACTTTTCTCACTTCTTTTTTTTTATCACATTCTACTAATTTTACAATGGGTGAAAACATATATATTGAAGAGATAATTTATCATCCTCCTTATCATTCCTCAATCTGTATTCATTACTTTTCTGTTGTTAATTAAAAGTGAAACCACAGAGTTCAAGACAAAACCAAAAGAAGCTTAATAAGAGGGACTGAGGGCTTAGGGAAATCAGTGTAAGTTCTGTGGATGTTAGCTATAGGCTGAGGTTCAAGAAACATCTCTTTGAGCCCATGACTAGTCTTCCAGAGATGCTCTCGACACTGCTACCATCCTCATGCAGAAGCGCAGGATACTTGTACCTCCAATAGTAGACTTCCTCTGCTTGCCCCGTTCTCTAGGGATGCCTTAACACACTATGCTTGGAGTTCAGGGTGGAGTTCAGTGGTACAGTACTTGCCTACCATGCAGAAAGCCATGAGTTAAATCCCCAGCACTCCTTCAACAAACAGAAAAATCAAACCAACCAAGAAACAAACCCTCAAGAAACTTAAACCCCAAATCAAGTCGAGTGTCTTAGAGTAACAGAAATGTATTGTGTGACAGGACTGAATCCCCCGGGGTGGCTGTGAGGGAGGAACCATCTCATGTTCGTGCTTCACGTCTACCTTGGTTACAGTTGTCATGAGGAGACGTCACTTTAATCTGTGCCTCATTTCCCCATTGCCTTCTTTTGTCTCTGTATTGTTTTCTGTCTTTATATTCAAATGAGAATGATTTCATTAGATTTTCTGATGTCAGTTCTATTCTGATCCTAATTAGTTAATCTTTACAACCTTATTTTCCAATTAGGTTTCATTATGAGATACTGGGTAGATAAGATATTGAAGAGAATACCATACCAAGTATTTCCTACAAAAGGATGACTGTCTTACTTCTTTCCTTTGAATATCTATGAGTTTAGGAACCAAAATTAGCTTTGCTGCTACAACTACTACAGGATCTTTTTATAAAAGCTCACTAAAGCTAACAACTAAAAAAAAACCTTATAATTAGAAGCTAATGTAGTATTCTGTCATTTAAAGCATTAACCATGCATCACTGCTCAAAGTTCTGTGAGTGATTTGGCCAGTCCCCTGAACTTCACTATTGGCAGCCCACACCTTTAAGTCTGGCAGTAATCTGCGGCCAATGTTGGGAGCTGGCTCACCACACATATAGTTTCTGCTATATGACTGGCTTTCTTAGGTTGCACTGTGCTGGCCTGGGTATATTTTCATCGTGATTCTAGTGTCTGAGAAAGAGGGCAGAAGCAAGTAAACAGGGAAACAGACTCCAGTTTTGATGACGAGAACTGAGAAGGTGCATTGCTAAAGCTAAAGAGAAGAAAGAATGGGCTGAGCTGTACTATCATCTGTCACAGCTGCCAGCCAGGCTTGCTAGGTAGAAAGAACAGAAGTTGCTAATTTAGAAATTTGTAATTTATAAGTGAATGCATTACCCTCCTAACTTGTATCTTTTGTGGAATTTAAGATATGAGGGAGTGTGGGAAGGACATGCATGAATACATAATGAATTTAAATGATTAAAAGGCCAGATTCAGAGATGGTTTACAAGTTCCTCTCAGTTGTCAGAATGCTGACATCATTCTATTGCAACACTGTTGTAGCAGTGACACCTACTTTCTATATGATAACATTGGAAGGAAACTGAATACTGCCTTCATGGGTAGACATCAAGAATAGACAAGTACTTTTTTCAGTGGACTTAAGCAGAAAATGTCTAATCATTATTGCTGATTAAAACCATTATATAAATCATATAAACAAACTGAAAAAAATGATCATCTCATTAGATGCTGAAAAAGCCTTGGACAAAATTCAACATCCCTTCATGATAAAGGTCTTGGAGAGATCAGGAATACAAGGAACACACACAAATATAGTAAAGGCAATTTACAGTAAACCAACAGCCAATATAAAATTAAATGGAGAGAAACTTTAAGCAATTCTACTAAAATCAGGAACAAGACAAGGCTATCCAATCTTTCCATATCTATTCAATATAGTACTTGAAGTTCTAGCTAGAACAATAAGACAACAAAGGAGATCAAGGGGATACAAATTGGAAAGGAAGAAGTCAAATTTTCACTATTTGCAGATGATATAATAGTATACATAAGTGATCCCAAAAATCTACCAGGGAACTCCTATAGCTGAAAAAATTCCTTCAATAATGTGGCAGGATACAAGACTAACTCAAAAAAAATCAGTATCACTCCTATTTACAAATGATAAATGGGCCAAGAAGGAAATCAGAGAAATACCACCCTTTACAGTGGCCACAAACAATATAAAATATCTTGGGGTAACTCTAACTAAGCAAGTGAAGGACCTGTATGACAAGAACTTTCTGAAGAAAGAAATTGAAGAAGTTATCAGGAAATGGAAAAATCTCCCATGCTCATGGATAGGTAGGATTAACATAGTAAAAAATGGCAATCTTACCAAAAGCAATCCACAGATTCAACACAATTCCCATCAAAATCCCAACACAACTCTTCACAGACCCGGAAAGAACAATACTCAATTTCATATGGAAAAATAAAAAAACCCAGGATAGCTAAAACAATTCTGAACAATAAAGCAACTTCTGGAAGCATCACCATTCCTAACCTCAAGCTCTACTATAGAGCTATAGTAATAAAAACAGCTTGGTATTGGCATAAAAATGACATGTGGACCAATAGATTCAAATTGAAGATCCTGACATTAATTCACACACCTATGAACCCTTGATTTTTGACAAAGAAACTAAAACTGTATAATGGGGGAAAAAGCATCTTCAACAAATGGTGCTGGCATAACCGGATATCAACATTTAGAAGACTGCAAATAGATCCATATCTATCACCATGCACATAACTCAAATCCAAGTGGACCAAAGATCTCAACATAAATTCAGATACACTGAACCTGATAGATGAGAAAGTAGGAGGTAGTCTAGAATGCATTGGCGCAGGAGACTACTTCCTAAATATAATGCCAGTAGCACAGACACTGAGAGCAACAATTAATAAATGAGACCTCCTGAAAATTAGAAGCTTCTAGAAGGCAAAGGATACAGTAAATAAGACAAAACTACAGCCTACAGAATGGGAAAAGATCTTCACCAACCCCACATCTGATAGAGGGCTGATCATAAAGAACTCAAGAAACTAGACATCAAAATACGAAACAATCCAATGGAAAAATGGGTTACAGAGCTAAACAGAGAATTCTTAGCAGAAGAATCCCAAATGGCCACATGACATTTAAGGAATTGCTCAACATCCTTAGTCATCAGGGAAATGCAAATCAAAACGACTCTAAGATACCATCTTACACCTGTCAGAATGGCTATGATCAAAAACATTGATGACAGCTTATGTTGGAGAGGATGCGGAACAAGGGGAACACTCCTCCATTGTTGGTGGGAGTGCAAACTTGTACAGCCACTCTGGAAATCAGTGTGGTGATTTCTCTGAAAATTGGGAATCAATCTATCTCAAGACCCAATAATACCACTATTGGGCATATACCCAAGGGATACTCAATCATACCACAAGGACACTTGCTTAACTATATTCATAGCAGCATTATTTGTAATGACCAGAAGCTGGAAGTAACCTAGATGCCCCTAAACTGAAGAATGGGTAAAGAAAATGTGGTACATATACACAATGGAGTACTACTCAACTGTAAAAAAACAATGACATCATGAAATTTGCAGGCAAATGGATGGAATTAGAAAAAAAAAAATCATCCTGAGTGAGGTAACCTGGACACAGAAAGACAAACATGGTATGTACTCACACTCATAAATGGGTACTAGATGTAAACCAAAGGATAATCAGATTACAACCCACAGCTCTAGTTAAGCTAGGAAACAAGGAGGAGCCTAAGAGGGATATATAGATCACCTTGGGAAACAGAGGAGATCTCCATGAGTAAACTGGGGATGAGGGAGGGCAATAGAGGGGAGGAAATGGGGAATGAGAACATGAAGGAACTGGATAGTAGAGCTTGGCGAGGGAGTGGGCGAGCAATAAAAGAGATATATTCATAGAGATAGACATTATAAGGTAAGGGAGAAACCTGTTGTTAGGGAAATTCCCAGGAATCCACAAGGAGGACTCTAGTTTAGACCACTAGCAACAGTAGTGAGGGTGCCTGAACTGGTGTACACTGGTAATCAGATTGGTAAATATCCCAAAATGATCATAGAGCCTCTATAGTAACTGATGGAAGCAGATGCAGAGATCCACACCCAAGCACAAGGCCTAGCTCAGGGAGTTCAGTCAAAGAGAGGGAAGAGGGATTAGATGAGTAAGGGGAGGGGGTCAAGATCATGATGGGGGAAGTCTACAGAGACAATTGAACCAAGCTCCTAGGAACTCATGAACTTTAGACTGACATCTGTGGAATCTGCATGGGACTGGACTAGATCCTGTGCATACGAGAGATATTTGTGTAGCTGAGTCTGTTTGAGGGGCCCCTCACAGTGGGATCAGGATCTATCCCTGGTGCATGAGCTGGCTTTCTGGATCCTATTACCTATGGTCAGACATCTTGCTCACCCTTGATGCAGGGGTGGAGGCTTGGTCTTGCCTCAACTAAATGTATCAGGCTTTGCTCTCCGCCCACAGGAAGACTTATCCCTTTGGAGGAGGGGATGAGGGGTGGGTCAGGTGGAAGTTAGGTGGGGTTGGGGGGAGCAGGAGGAGGGATGAGAGGGATATCTGTGGTTAGTATGTAAAATGAATAAAAAAAATTAAATAAAAAATCATATAAATGTCAACAGTAAATCTATTTCTTTCTATTGAAATAGCTACATCCTTTGACATTATTGCAAGGATTAAATAAGTTATGCATACAATAAATACAATAGAAACTAGTGCACAGATAATATAGGTATTCATTATTGTTACAATAAAATAGTTACTAATATTAATAATAATTTTCAATGTTAACCAGCCACTGACTTTAGTCAGTTATGCTATGAAATTCTGTTTTGAAAACTGCAAGTTCCACCATAGGTAATGGGCTACAAGAAGCCAGCTCATTCACCAGGGATAGATCCTGATCCCACTGCCAGGGGTTCCTTAAACAGACCAAGCTATACACTGTCTTGCTTATGTTGGAGGGTGGGTTGTGGGAGAAAGGCTGGGAGGGGGGAGCAGGAGGAGCGATGAGAGGGGCATCTGTGGTTGGTATGTAAAGTGAATAAAAATTTCTTAATAAAGAAAAACATGAAAAAATTCAAGTTCACTAAGTACAATTTATATATTAGTAAACATTTTGAACATGTTGTAAATTTTGTGTTTTGCTGCATTCTGTCATACCTACTGAAAATATTAGGTGACTGATCTCCATTCAGTGGATTTTGGCAGTACAGCTTGCACAAATTTCTCCCTCTCTCTCTCTCTCTCTCTCTCTCTCTCTCTCTCTCTCTCTCTCTCTCTCTCTCTCTCTCTCTCACACACACACACACACACACACACACACACACACACACACACTCCTCTTTAGGCTATGACACAGATGCCCACATCTGGTGTGAAAATGTCTTTTCCAATTTCATGTAACTTTCCCTTTACAACTTCACAGTTACAGCTGCAACTCTTCTTCACTTTGGCAGGGTGGCTGTATTCCTATTTTTATATTTATCTCTTTTCTCACATCTATTTTGAATTGTCTTTTCTATTTTTCTCCTTACTTCTAAGCCTTTTATATCTCTTCTATTTTACTCATCTTATATAGAGTAAGAAAATTCATCAAAGCCATCTTACAGCTGAATCACCATAGCTATCAGTCAGTCTCATATATTTTAGTTCCCAATTTCCCACTCATACTATCCAATTGCATTTCACTGAAAGAGAAGTAAGGTAGGTTTAGGCCTTAATAACCATTGGAGTGGCTAAGGTAGGAGAACTGTATGTTCCATGGTAATTTTGGCAACATAGTAAAACCTCATATCAAAAAATAACCACAGGCTATCAAATAAAAAGCCCAGTTCTAGGAAGAATGGGTTATCTCTTTTGGAGTAGTTGGTCAATGACTTCCATAGACTGCCGAACATAACAAGTTATTGCAAGTGTTTTTGGTAACCCTCCAGAATTTGATAGTAAAAGAGTCAGTTGTAAAGGCAACATATATTTGAGTCGTAGAACATGGCTAAATCCTATTGGTACTGATACATGGAAGCTTCATCCCTACTGGCTAATTTTCATAATGCTTTTAGGTGCTATGGGTGCTACTGGGGAGAAAAGTAATCATAGGTCTTCTCTAGCTGTGAACCTTGTGAGCTACAATGACTAGCCTGACAAAATATGCAATGATGGCATGAATCTTCTGGGAGTAATCAATGGCTTTCTGATTGGATTTAAGGTCTATCACAAGAGATAAAACTCATGTCTGGTACCATCAACAGGATGAAGAACCCAAGGTTAAGCAAACAGTAGACCCTAAAGAAGAGCCAACTAATATTATTCTGCTAAATAGGCAATATTAAACATTATCTTAAAAACATATCCATACTCTTATAATATGCATATAAGAAGCTTCTTTTTTTAGTAGATGACATTAACAGAGCCACAATGAGTCAATATGCAGAAACTTGAAGACTGTGGACATCTATATCACACCTCCTCCCCATCTCCCTCCTATTATCATCATGGAAGTTAGCAAAGAAAGACTGTAAGAGTCAGAAATAATGAATGACTACCGTGAAACAGTGTTTTCTGGACATTTTATAACAATTGCAAATGAGAACTCATAGTGGTTGCAACTACATGCTCAGGATCTGCACAAAATTATGTCAGACAAAATCCCAGCAAGAAGGTAGGAGGTAGCCAGGAAGTCCCACTCCCAGCTAAGGAATTGTTGGAGATTGATGGTCGGAAGGAGAGGGAGTTAGTTTTATTCAGAATGTAGTGACTTAGAGGGTATATCCGTGCACCAGTATGGGACCCTACACCCATGGACTTCAGTGCTGTGGGACGTTGTTCTGTATACTGTGAATATGTGTTGCTCAGATTGCTTGATAAATAAAGCTGTTTGGCCAATGGTGAGGCAGAATAAGGTTAGGTGGGACATTCCAACTAGAGAGAGAGGAAAGAGAACGGCAGAGCAGGGGGATGCTGCTAGCCACTGCCAGGAGAAGCAAGATGTAAAGTACCGGTAAGCCACAAGACATGTGGCAAAGTATAGATTTATAGAAATGGGTTAATTTAAGATGTAAGAGCTGGCTAGTGAGACGCCTGGTCCATTAGGCTGTATAGTTTGAAAATAACAGAGTGGTTATTTTAAAAGCAGCTGCAGGACCATGGGGCCATGAGAGCCAGGTGGGACCAGAGAAAACTTATAACTATGTTGGCATACCAATGTGGGGCTCTCAAATTTCCATAAGCCCTAAAAAGAGTTTAAAAGGGGCTTCTAAACACACAATAACAGAGCCAAAAACAGCTTTCTACTTCATGTCTCATACGGGTCAAGATATAGAGACACCAAGGTACAGAGACACCGTGGTGTGTGGACTTGAGCTATAGTATGGTGGGTTCAAGGTGTGCAGGCTGAAATACAGCATAGCAGATTTCCACCGCAGCACACAGAGGCATCTCCAAGCCATGCAGTATGCTGGGTGGTGGATTTAGCTTTTGCTAGTGAAAGATAGATACAAACCGCCCCCCCCC
>CABHPR010157992.1:0-11145 GCA_902168415.1 Peromyscus melanophrys | reverse complement strand
TTTTCCCGAGACAGGGTTTCTCTGTGTAGCTTTGTGCCTTTCCTGGATCTCTCTGTAGCCCAGGCTGACCTTGAACTCACAGAGATCCACCTGCCTCTGCCTCCCAAGTGCTGGGATTAAAGGCGTGTGCCACCACCGCCCGGCAAGATGCCTAAAACTCACAAAGATCTACTTGCCTCTGCCTCCTAAATGCTGGGATTAAAAGCATGTGCCACTATGCCCAGCTTGCTTCTTTCTTTCTTTCTTTCTTTCTTTCTTTCTTTCTTTCTTTCTTTCTTTCTTTCTTTCTTTCTTTCTTTCTTTCTTTCTTTTTTTCTTTTGACTCTCACTTAGCCCAGGCTGGCCTGAAACTATGTAGCCAAGGTTGATCTTGAACTCCTGATCCTCTTACCTCTACTTTTAGAGCAGGAACCACCACACCTGGTATGGTTTGTATTTTAAATTTATGTTTGTTTGTTTATTTATTTATTTATTTTTTTACAAAGTCTCATTACATAGCCCAGACTGGCCTTGGCCGCTTGAGTGCTACAGTTACAGGTAGGTTCTACCATGCCTACATTTTCCCTTCTTTAGTCTTGAGCTATGGAATGGCATCCTTGCCTGCTCCTGGAACCGTTAATTGTTTGCGGAAAGTACTGAGAAAGGAAAGAACCTGTGGAGCAAATAGCATGCCCTTTGCTCTATTGTTCAACATTGGGGAAAGTTTCTGAGTCTCAGGCTCGTGCACTATCACAGTAAAGCAAAATCTTTTTTTGTTTTTTGTTTTTGTGTGTGTGTTTGTTTTTTTTTGGTTTTTTTTTTTTTTTTTGTTTTTTGGAGCTGAGGACTGAACCCAGGGCCTTGTGCTTGCTAGGCAAGCTTTCTACCACTGAGCTAAATCCCCAACCCCACAAAATCTTATTATTGACATATAGGTTCCCTCCCACACACTCCTGCCCTGCCCAGCCCCGCCCCAGAAGGAGGTTTGAGATATGGTCTCAGATAGCCCAGCTAGGCCTCAGTTCACTATGTAGCCAATGATGGCCTTGAACTCTTAATCTTCCTGCCTGCACCCTCCAAGTCCAAGTGTCAGGAACACAGGGGTACCCTATCATACTGGGTTGCAAGCCTAGGCAGATCTTGTTTTATTATGCTGCATGAATATTGCCATTTTTCTTACAACTTCAAGCCCTGAGGGAACCCTGTGTCAAGCAAGTCTACCAGGGCCACCTTTTCAGCACCACATGCCCACTCTGTGTCCATCATATTTAGTAATTTGTACATTTTTAAAGCTTTCATAATTATCGCTTCTGTTATTTCAACCTGTGGTCAGTCACTAAATAAAAGATTTTTATTTATAATATGTATATGTATGCATATGCACATGCATGCAGATGCCTATGGAGGCCAGAAAGGGTGTAGAATCCCCTAGAACTGGTGTTACAGGCAGTGAACTATACAATATAGGTGCTTGGAGATCTCTGGCCTTTGCAAGCACAGGATGTGCTCCTAACCACTGAGCATCTCTCCAGCCTCTGGTCTTTTCTTTTTAAAAAGACTCTAGACATTTGTTACATTTACCCATCTGTCTGTCTCCTGTCTTCTCTCTCTCTACCACATGGTGATGGGAATTGAACTCAAGTTGTCAGGCTTGGCAGCTGGTGCCTTTACCTACTGAGCCTTCTTGCTGGTCCAATCTTTATTTTTATTTTTTCAGACAGGATCTCATGTAGCACAGGCTGGCCTGGAACTTGCTGTGTAGCAGAGGGTGACCTTGAACATGTGATCCCTCTGCCTCTACCTTTCCAGTGTTGGGATGACAGGCCCAGGCACTGAGGTCACTGTACCTGCTGTCAGTGATCCTCTGTGTTACTGTTATAATTGTTTTGAGGGCTCCTTGGTACTCATTCATTAAGGGGTATGCTGTTCCTGTATCACCCTCCCTCACCTCTCTGTTCTTTGGTATACAAAGATGCCACAATTAAGCCCCTTAGGGGTGTGGTAAATCACTTGCTGAGCAGTTGTGAGGAATGGAGTTTGAATTCCCGGAGTCCACAGAAAGTATGCTGTAGTGTATCTGTAATCCCACTACTCCAACAGTGAGAAGAGAGGAAGAGACAGGCAACTCTGGGGAAGCGCGTGCACGTGCGCGCGCGCGTGCACGCGCGCACGCACGCGCGCACACACACACACACACACACACACACACACACACACACACTTAAAAAATTTAGCCAGCTTGTCTTAGTCATTGTTCTACTACTGTGAAGAGACACCATGCCCAAGGCTACTTTTATAAAAGAAAACATTTAACTGGGGACTTTTATAAAAGAAAACATTTAATTGGGGACTTGCTTATAGTTTTAAAGGCTTAGACCATTGTCATCACGATGGGGAGTGTGGTGCGGTGGCAAGTTGGCAGACATGGTGCTGGAGAAGGAGCTGAGAGCACTCACTACAAGGCCACAGATGGAGACAGACAGCTGGTCTGGTGTAGGCTCTTGAAACATCAAGGCCAGCTTCCAGGCACAGCCTCCTCCTACAAGGGCACACTTCCTAATCCTTCTAATCCTTCTCAGACAGTTCCATTCCCTGGTGATCAAGCATTCAAATTTATGAGCCTTGTAGGGGGCAGTCTCATTTAAGCCACTACACACTTGTAACCACACAATGATTTCTAAGAGTGTAAACAAAAGTAAAGACTCACGCGTCTCACTTTAAATCTAGTCGGAAGTGATTGTGGTTAGTGGGGAGGCATGTCACAAGCAGAGGCAGTGACCAGACAGTAGGCCTCTTGCAACAGACACTTAGCTAGGTTAGGAATGCAAGGGGAAAACGCCAGACAGAACTTATAAGAGTCACCGTAAGAGTCACGATAAGCCTGGGTGGTGGCTCCTTTAGTATGGTGTTTTTCTAGTATGCACAAGGCCCTGGACCCCAGTCCCAGTGCTCGGCTGTGTTCACAAAGGAGCTTGCTCTGTAGCGTTATTTCCCCATAATCCTTCCATCCACCTGTGGCTCGCATCCTTCTGTTGGTTTGCTTTCTGCTCTCCTGGGGATTTAACCACAAGTCTTCCACAGGACAGGCAACAACTTTGCTGCTGAGACACACTCCAGCCCCTTTGCCTTCCCTCTTTAGTTTGGAGACAGGCTGTCACTAAGTTGTGGCTCAGGCTGACCTTGAACCCCCTCAATAATCCAGGTAGACTTTGAACTTGTCATTCTCTTGCCTCAGCCTCTTGTGTAACTGGGATTACCTGCCCGCACCTTCAAGCCTGGCTGGCTCACCTGTTTTTTGTTTTTTGTTTTCTTAGCCAGCTTTTACTCACTGATAAGTCACAGTTACCCAGCAGTGTGCTCTAAGTCAGGTGGCATGCTAGTTTTTCTGGACTCATCATTTTAATTGCGTGGGGATGTGTCTTTCTAACTTTTTACTATTTTATGTGAATCTTTTCAAACACAAAACATGCTTGAATGCTACATTCAAGACTTCCACGTTACAAAATTGTCCTTGAACAAGAAACACAGTAGCAGTGTGCTTGCAGAGAGGGTTGTCTCTTTAAACCCTTCCCCCCAGCTGACTGTTATTTAAAAAGTAGGTCAATAATCCTTGCAGAGGATAAAAATCTCTTTCTCCACAGGAGGGAGAGGAGGGGAGAGGAGAGAGTTGGGAGAAAAGAGGGGTAGGCAGGCAGGGGGAGATGAGGGGAGGGGGGAAGGGGAGATGAAGGGAGGGGTGAGATGGAAGGGAAGGGAGGGAGGAAAAGAAGGAAGAAGGAAACAGTGTAGATGGGGCAGTGGCTCCTTTCAGGTGTTAATGAGAACGTGCCTTCTCTGAAAGATGGGCCTGTAATGAAAACTTCCAAAGAAGTGAGCTTTTATCTCTGGCTCGCCTCAGATCACCGGGGCAGCGGGGTAACTAATTTATGGGAAATTATTTTGTGAATGTTTGGGGGATAAATTTTGACTCAGTGGCTGAACAAGGTTAAGGCTACTTTCTTCCTGAGACTCTTACCGAATAGGAGATTGGTATTCCTCGGTGCGCAATTTCTAAGCCTGGTGCTTCAGAAATACTTTCTGAATGTAGGGAAAGCAACCACTCAGGCATTTATGTGATTTTCAAGGCATCAGGGGATGTGGGTGGGGTGTGCCATCCATTTCCTTTAAAATCAAATATTTATTTACTTTTAATTTATAGAAGTGTGTGTGTGTGTGTGTGTGTGTGTGTGTGTGTGTGTGTGTGTGTCCACAAGGCCAGCAGAGGGGGTCAGAATGCCTGGAACTAGAGTTACAGGCCGTTGTGAGCTGCCTGACCCGGGAGTTGGGAACTGAACTCTGGTCCTGTGCAAGGACAGCAAACGCTATTAACCAATGAGTCATCTCTACACCCGTGCCCATTTTCTTTTTTGTTTCCCCCACTTTGGTTATGTGTATGTGGTACATGTACTTATCAGTGTGGGTGTGTGTATGTGTGTATATGTACACGCATGTGGAGGCTGAGGTTGATACCAGGTATCTTCCTCAGTTGCTTCTACCTGTATTTTTGAGAGACTCAGTCTCTCAGTTAACCTGAACTCACTGATTTGGCTAGACTGGCTGAACAATGAGCTTTAGGCCTCCATTGTCTCGGCCTGCCTCCCCTTCTCTCTGGCATTGGGGCTACAGGCATGCACAGCCTTGCCTGGCTTTTTGAGGCTGATGGTATCAAAGACTTGACCTGATTTGGGTTTCAAGGTACAAAAGAACTGTCCAAGAAACCCAGAACCAATAACAGGGCACCTTTCAGGGATCCGTCCTGACCTGCAGCACCGGCACCTACGTTCCTCTTGGAAGATAAAGAAGCCACTAATTAACATAGAGATGCTGGGTTTTGATGAATGCATATAATGGGAATCCGACAGAGGATGGGAGGAAGGAAGAACTATTCAAATAAAAATAGGCAGTTATGTGTAGACTCTTGTCGAGTTAGCCATGGAAAGGTGGGCCTGCTGAGTCATCTCGTAGAGGGCTTGGTATGTCCCAAATACACACCCTAAGAGGCCCAGGATACTGATCATGATGTCCTTGGCAATGGTCACACAGCTTATGTTCTCGGAGTAAAAAGTGGTGATCTCCAGCAGGGGTGGGATGATGAGGGCCAGGGCGCTGCTGCTCACAGAGCCCACCAGGGAGATGACCAGGTCCAGGCGAGGGATGAGAACGGCTGAGAAACCTGCAGAGAGAGAGGAATGTAGACTCACTGAGTGTGCCTCAAAGAGGGGGGTCCCCAACAAGCATGGCTTTGGAGTTGAAGGATTAGGCCAGGCACCATGGCTCTGGACCCTGCCTGCCCCCCAATGCTTTTTTAAAAAGCATTTCTGTAGAGAAAAAAAATTGTGTGTGTGTGTGTGTGTGTGTGTGTGTGTGTGTGTGTGTGTGTGTGTGTATGCATGTGTACCTGTGTGAGTGTGGAGGCCAGAGGAAGGATTCAAGTGTCCTGCTCCATCATCTCACACTCTGTGCCTCATTCCCTTGAGACAGGGTCTCTCACTGAATCTGGAGCTGGGCTGGCAGCCGGCAACCCCCCCCCCCCCCCCCCCCCACACACACACTGAGTCTCTTCCACCTCACACTATAATAAACACCTGGAGTCCAGCGCCCTTGCTTCTCTAGGTCAAACATCCCCAGTTCCCTCGCTCTTTCCTCCTGGGCACCTCTTCTGAACCCCTCTCTCTCTTCCTAGAATGTTCCAGAGAAGGGATTGCCCAGCCCTTCTTCCAGTGTTTCCTAAACAGTGCTCACAGCGAACGAAAGGGTGGATGAATGAAGAGAAAAGAGGGAGGAGAAAGTACTGAAATACCCCCAAGTCCTTAACAAATCAGCCCTTTGGGGGGTTTTTTACAGTTAAAATACGTAAATTTCTTTACAATTAAATAATTGAGGACACAGGGACTTGGCCCTACATGAAATGGGAAGGAGAGAGGCCCTAGGGAACCAAGTCCCCCATTCTGTCATGGAGCTGTGTGACGTGGGAATGAGACTTAATTTCTCGGGGCCATGGCTCCCTCAGTTGGCAGGAATGCTGGATTGGTGTGAGTGTCAGACACACCAGTACAGCGGCCAGCAGGAAGGCAAGTGGCTGTGTAGGAAAGATCTTGCCTTTCCCCCGTGAATCGGTCAGTGCCCACTCCCTAGGCAATAGGACTGGGGGTGGCTCTCCTTATGTGGGTTCTCTAAGCCCGTTTTCAGGTGGAAAGGTGAGAAGCAAGGAGACAAACATCTTGTTGATCACAGAGGTAAGTGGCGGAGCCAAGGCTGCTGGGGTGGGCACTATACTGGGGTAGGACACATGCCAAGGGTTTGTGTAAATAAGCACCATCTCCCCAACTCACAGGTCAGGCAGACCAAGGCGGTGCGGACGGTCAGGTCTACAAACAGAGCCCAGTTCTCAGACACTCTTGAGATGACGTAGGGGATGATGATCTCAGCTGGGACATGGAACTGGAGGGCATAGGTGAAGAAGATGCCAACAGAGTACATCAGCTTGACTGACTGGTACAACCTGCAGACAGAACGTGGAAAGGATATGAGATGCTACCAGGCTTCCGGGAAAGACATTTGAAAGGATGTGAGATGCTACCAGGCTTCCGGGAAGGTGGTTCAGGACTCATCCGAAGCTTCACAGGTCAAGAGTCAGCGACCTGGGTCAGACTGGCTCAGAGGGGATGCGGAAGCATGCATTCCTGGAGGTTCTGAGGCCATAGGAACCTCCAGGTATTTCATTTAAATATTTCATTTAAAAAACTATAAATGTTGTATCTGTGTACAGTAAAATTCACAGTGCAGCAGCCATACAGCCACGACCATTTCCCCACCCCTGATTCTCACTGCAGTTCCCTCAGCATTTGCCATGACTCCCATGTGGAGGTCAAAGGACGACCTTGAGTGTCCATCCTCGCCTTCTACCACATCTGGAACAGCATCTCTCCTGTTTGTTACTGCTGCACATCTGGGTTGGCTGCACCCCACGGGCTCTCCTGTCTCTGCCTCTTGTCTCACTCAGGAACACTGGTATCACAGATGTGCACCACCGTGCCCATCTTTTATGTGGGTTCTGAGGGTTCTAAGTTGGGTCTTCATGTTTGGGTGGCAAACACTACCCACTGAACCACATTCTCAGCCCTGCGCCTACAATCTTAAACAGAAAGTAGGGGAGCCACACATACACCCACAGATGCACGGTGGCACGTCTCTAGAAATTGTTGACCTTAGTTATTTCGTCAAATATAAAGCTGGATGTGGTGGCACTTGCCTGTAATCCCAGGACTTGGGAGGCAGAGGCAGGAGGATTGCCATAGGTTTGAGGCCAGCTTGGTATACATAGTGAGTTCTAAGTCAACTAGGCCTAGACAGTGAGATCTTGTCTCAAAACAATAAATAAACAAAATATTTCTTGTAAGTTGTTCCCTGTGAATACATGTCTGGGACTTCTTTTTTTTTTTTTTTCTTCCCCCGAGACAGGGTTTCTCTGTGTAGTTTTGGTGCCTGTCCTGGAACTCTCTCTGTAGACCAGGCTGGCTTTGGAACTCACAGAGACCCACCTGGCTCTGCCTCCCGAGTGCTGGGATTAAAGGCGTGCGCCACCACTGCCCGGGATATGTCTGGCACTTCTATTTAACAGCACAGAGTTTTGTTTTTTTTTTTTTTTTCAGTTTTTTAGCTAGTCAAAAGTTAATGGGAAACTTAGATTATTCTGTCTTTTGCCAAGAAAACAATGCAGCAAAGACTATCTCTACATATATCCGCATATCTTGGCACACCCCATGCACTCACATAGCTCACGTCTGCATATGTCAGCATATACGACACACCTCCATATATCCCACATCTGCTTATCTCAGCATATATAGCACACACCTCCATATTCCTTATCTACAACTATCTTATCTATCAACTCCAGAAGTAAAAATTACTTTTAAATTAGTTTTTTCTTGACATCGGACCTCACCCTATGTCCCAGGCTGGTTTCCAGGTTGGTATGCATCCAAGAATGACCTCAGACTCTGGATTCCATTTTGAAAGTGTCGGGATTAGTGACATGAGCCCCCACTCTGGTTTATGCAAAGCTAGGGATTGAACCCAGAGCCTCATGTATGCTAGGTAAGCACTCAACCCCTGAGCTATGCATCAGACCCCAGCCATGAATTTAAATTTTGATGCCTATTGACATACTGCCCTTTTGTCCTAGTCTATGACTCTAAGTGCCGACATGATGTGAATCATGTCAGTCTCCGACATGGCAGTATGTGTGTGTTCCTGTATGCACATGCACATGTGTGTGCAGGTATGTAGTGGTGTCCTTCTTCAGGAGCCGCCACCTTGTTTTTGATGAGGGGTCTCTCTGTGGGCCCCGGAACTCTCATTGATTTGGCTAGGCTGGCTGGCCAGCACACTCCAGGATCTGCCTGTCTCCATCTCCCCAGTGTTAGGATAGCAAGCATACACCTCCAAACCCAGATTTTTTTTGCGGGGGAGGGGGTTGAGAAAGGGTTTCTCTGTTTAGTCTTGGCTGTCCTGAAACTCACTTTGTAGACCAGGCTGGCCTTGAACTCACAGAGATCCACCTGCCTCTGCCTCTGTCTCCTTAGTGTGGGATTAAAGATGTGCACCACCACCGCCTGACAACACTGTAATTTATTTTTTTATTTTTTTTTTAAATTTTGGTTTTTTGAGACAGGGTTTCTCTGTGTAGCTTTGCGCCTTTTCCTGGAACTCACTTGGTAGCCCAGGCTGGCCTCAAACTCACAGAGATCCGCCTGCCTCTGCCTCCTGAGTGCTGGGATTAAAGGCGTGCGCCACCAACGCCCGGCCACTGTAATTTTTAAAACTGGCATTTCTTTTGTATGTTTGGAGGATATTTTTGTGTATAAAATTCTTATTTTATGTACTTACCCTCCCTTCTTTCCTGGAATTGTTGGTGTTTTTATTGGGAAGGGTTGTTTATTCAAGACTTCCCTCAAGAGTGAGTGCCTCTCCCTCCACTCACTAGCTGGCTTACACCAGCTTACACCAGTGTGACTGGAGCTCACTGCCCATGTATTTAGCTGCCACCCTCAGAATGAAAAGGTTCTGCCCAGGATAGCTAGAGGAAGTGCAATCAGCCAAGAATAAGACCCACATATTAAGATAATATCTCGCTTGCATAAAATAAGGCACAACTTCAAAGCATCCACATTCATGATCTCATCTGGTCATTAGCAGGGCACAGTGAGGAGGGTGGGGCTCGTGGCATTTTTTTTATTTTACTGCTCTGGCTTTGGGGAAGTGAATGCCACCATTACCCTACCCAAATGAAAGGCCAAGGCTGTAAGGACCCATAACAATGGTAACAGCTGATAATCCGCAGAGCTTGCTGCATGCCAAACACTTTTCTAACATTTTCTGTATATTAAAGCAGTCGCTGCCAGCACACACTGCCAGCAAGTGCAGCGGAGTGTTGTTCATCAAAGGTTTCTAGGCCCTTCCCTGGCGGGGTGAGGAGTCTGATGGGAGGGCTGCCTCTGCTAGCTTAAGTTAGAAGTTCACGCTGCTGCACTAGCTGCTTGGGAAGGCCAGGTGGCGTTCAGTGACTCTTTGTCATGACAACCAGAACACTCTGGAGTGTGGCTGGCCCATTAGAATGAGAACCTGGGCCATCCCATAATGGGTTGGTGTGAACAAAGAGTTAAGCACTTGTGTGCCAGCCACGGTGATGGTTCACGACTGAAGCATCACGAAACTGTCCTGACTGATACCGAGAGGCACGTGTGTAAGCCTTACTGTGCAGAAGGGTGGGAGGCTCGCCCACGGGCATGGAGGAAGCAGAATGCGGATCCTCTTAGTTAGCTTTAGAACATGTATTTAGTCACCGGGAGCCCAAGACCTCTGTAAAGATCCCTCTTACAGATGTTTCCTGGATGGATGGATGAAAGAATGAATGACTGAGGGTAAGGACTCCAGGCTGAGTTCCAACTGGGGATACTCAATAGCTTAAGTAGCAGTCCATCTGTGGTACATACCTAAAATTATTTGTTATTTGTTTTTACCCAGGTGATGGTAGTGCATGCCTGTAATCCCAGCACTTGGGAAGCAGAGGCAGGTTGGATCAGGAGTTCAAGGCTAGCTTTGGCTACAAAGGAAGTTTGAGGTTATCCTGGGCTACATGAGACCCTATCTCAAAAATTAAAAAAATATTATTCTTATTTTTATCCAACCTAGGTCCTAAGACAATCTGCACAAATGCTCTACCATGATGTTTTCATGTTTTGTTTCCTCAACAGCCCAGCATTGCTCATCTTAGGGCCTTTGCATTTTGGGGTCAAACTTGGAAGTCAAGGTCTAGACAGTGTTAGCTGGGAAGGTCACTGAGAGCCTCTGAAGTTGGCGTCCTCATCTGTTCTATGGAGTCATCAGTGACAATGAGGGGAAGCACAGTGCCTGGTCATCAGACTTACCCGTAATCGTTATTAACATGCATGTCAACAGTTCACAACAGTTCATTGCTTCCTAAAGGTAACCGGTTCACGTGTGCGCATTCCGCCACCAAGGCTCACCGCCCACGCCTCCCTGCCCCACTTGAGGCAGGCAGGTTCCTACCAGCAATTGGGCAAGTTGAGGGTGATGCTGGCCTGAGTGTCTGAGCCGAACTTCATATAGCCCAGAGTCCCCAGGCAGATATAGAGGAAGATGACAAAGGACATCCCCAGATACAACACGGCAGGAAACTGCTGTGGGCTCTTCATCTGGCTTTTGAGAGGAAGAACCTGGAAGTAGACAGTTTGGGAAAGACCAGGTCGGAAGGAATGGCCATGGTGTGGGTGTAGATTCCCTTATAGGCACAGGTGTTCTTCTCTTGGTGGATTGAGTCAGCAGGGACCCCTCCACAAAGCTACACCCCTCCACAAGACTACATCCCTCCACAAGGTCACATCCTCCAAACAGCCACATTTGCTATATTGCCAAATCACTCCAAATGGCCACGCCCTTCCACATGGCCACACCTCCTCCAGATGCTCACTCCTCCTCCATCTTGTTGCTATTGCCCCACCACCCTGCTCAGTGTGGGCTGATTAGTCAATTTTCCATCTTTGTGGTTGTCTTGGGAACTTGAGGTGTGGTCCGGGTTGGGAGGTGCCCTCATGAGTGCAG